>MVGT01004037.1:789464-844899 GCA_002174775.1 Macleaya cordata | reverse complement strand
TGCTGAAAAAACAAAGAAGCAAAACAGAAACTTGAGAGGGATGGTCACCTGTAGCAGGCTTTCGATTGACAACTCCCAGATCAGATGATCTTAGGGTGTCGAGGTTGAAGACCATCCTAAGAATCTAAACACCCGAGACCATCACAAACCAGTATTGCACTACTGAGAATAGTAGGATGTAGCTTAACAGACGGAGAGGGACTATCCCTTGTAACAGGCTTTTGATTGGCAGCTCCCAGACCAGGTGGTCTTAGGGTACCAGGCTTGAACCTCAACGAATCTACACACCCGAGATAGTCACATACCTGTACTCCACCTGTTAAGCTACATCCTACTATTTTGATGTAGGACAAGTTTCGGAGATCAAAAAAGTAGATTAGCAAATTTAGAAGTTTTTATAATTGAGTTGGTAAATAGTAGAATTTTAGAATGTTGCTATATTTTTTGGTTATATTAATTTTAAGGGAGAGAGATTAGTGAGGAAATAAAGTGAGAAGGATATTATGGGAATAAAATAGATGGAGAGGGACTATCCCTTGTAACGGGCTTTTGATTGGCAGCTCCCAGACCAGATGGTCTTAGGGTACCAGGCTTGAACCTCAACGAATCTACACACCCGGGATAGTCAAATACCTGTACTCCAAATGAAATTTTGATGTAGGACAAGTTTCGGAGATCAGAAAAGTAGATTAGCAAATTTTAGAAGTTTTTATAATTGAGTAGGTTACTAATAGAATTTAAGAATGTTGCTAATTTTTTTGGCTCTACTTTATTTTTTTATAGGGAGAGAGATTAGTGAGGAATTAATGTGAGATGGATATTGTAGGAATAAAATAAAAGGCACACGGACCAACAAAGGAGAAGAACAATAGGGTAAGCACTTTGTCCATAGCTTACCTAAAAGAATCTATTAAGAGCGTGGACTACACCACATATTTATCAAATTAATAACATTACTTATAAGTAACAATTTCCTTGTTTATAACAAAAAGTAGCAGGACAGTACTGAATATGATTAGTATAACACTGCATTCCAAGGTAACTAAAAATGAAAATAAACATATCTAAATGTCTAACACAGCAATATACCAACCTGTAAGGAGTATCACCACTAAGTTTTTATATGAAGAAACTAAATCAGCCAACTTAAATCAGTCTAGCTTATTTAAAAAAAGAAAAAAGTTGAAACAGTATACTATAATAAAAAAAAAAAGTCATTTCAACTTTATGAAAATCAGCTCTTAAACTTCTACTTACTTCCGGCAGTAGTTATGGACTATGGTGATTGAACCTGGATATTTCTATCTATTCTAGTTTCCAGTTTTGTAACAAACAACTATTTTAGCATACATTCAAAAGAACTGTCTTAAATTCCATCCACAAATAACATAGAAAATTGTAGTTTATAATGAACTTTATGAAATCAAAACTAACATTAGAGACCAAACTGTTCTGGAGAAGACATCATCATATTCCTTATCTTGGTCCATATAAGATGAATATCCATTAAGGTTGACATGCAAACATGGGGTTACTCTTCAAGCTGCAGCCACCAATCCTAAAATGCATAATCAATGTAATCAATCGATCCTAAAATGCATTTGAATAAATAAGCAACTGCAGCAAAAAGTCTAAATCTTAAAATTATAAATGTAAAACTGCGTCAAGGGTAAAACCAAGCTCAACCATAACGATAAGGGTGATGTGCGTACTACAATAAACAGGGAAGCAATTGCAGCACAAAGTCCCAATCTTAAAATAATAAATGTAAAACAGCATGAAGGTAAAACCAAACTCAACCATAAGGATAAGGGTGATGTGCGTGCTACAAATAAACAGGGACCTAGAAGACATATAGACAAGCATTTGAAAAACAAGAGAGATTCCTCCAAACATGACCTTCAACAGGTGCTCATACTACAAAAGTCACACCCTGGGAAGATACAAGCAAAACGGTTAACAAATGTATGAATAAGTGAGCAAGAACACAAATTTATAAATAATAGAACGAGAAAACAATGCATAATAGACTTGATATGATACTTTAAAGTATATAAGAGTTTTGCAGCCTACATCATCAAAAGCTTGCAAGTTAAGATAACCATTTGTTCCACTCATCAGAGAATACTTGGCACTCTGCAACTCTACCATTTACAAAAATGGTGAAAATGTCGTGAATGCTTGGCTCACTGAAACTTCTGCTACAAAAATGGCAAAAACTTCGTAAATAGGCTTCTTTTAGGTAATGCATCAGTCTGTTGCGACGAATTCTAGGTAATGTATTTGATACAAAACTAACACAATTATGTTATCTCCCAAAAAACAATTTTAAGTTTATTTAGTTCAATTTTTCAATGACATGGCACAAGGCTTTGATATAATTTGTATTCTCAGATTATATCACTCTAAAACCTTGTACTGATCTTACAAAAAGAACAATTTACCGAACGCTTGCAAATACATAGATCCATCCCTCCATTTAAGTTCAAAGATCGAACTTAAAAACCTGAACTTACCACCAAAAGGACATAATTTAGAAACTAAATCAATGATTTTACACATTCTAAAATTAGATCCAAACCAAATTATAATATCCCAAAACAAAAGAATATAAGAAAACTAAAGCCACACGTGAACTTAATGTTTACACTACAACCAGTTAGCTATTAATTTCTATTTGTATCTCCACCACCACAACATTTACAACTAAGACAGGCCAGTGGGTTCCTCCAACATATTTGGTTTTCAAGAAAGCATGCCCAGCATCCATCTCAATACATATGATGAAAATAACAAAGTAATTATTAAAAAAAGACCATGTCAAAGGATCTTAATAAAGATGGCGAAGTATCAAAACTAATGATAAAGAGAATAAAAACAAAAGGAGAATTTGTCTTCCACACTATGAAGAGAAAGAGAAAGGAAAGAATACTTTTGAAATTGGAAGCAACTCTGCAAGAGAGAGAGAGAGAGAGAGAGAGAGAGAGAGAGTTCCTCTGTTATTTGCAGCTCTTACCCTACAATCATATTTATTAACAAAGAAAAAATAATATTAAAAAGGAAGTGGAGGATGAAGTATTCATTTCAATCTGGTAAAAGCAATCCAACAAAAGCTCACATACGCTTGAAGGAAGCAACAGACATATTCACAGAGAGAGTGCCAAACAAAACTTGAAAGAGGCAATAAATATATACACAGAAAACAGAGCATATCCCTTGCAAAAAACTGTAAAGACCCAAATAAAACAAACTCATATATAGCTTCTATCACCTGCAAACAGAGAGAGAAAAGCGAGAAACCTGTAAAATCTAAAGGGAAAAAAAAAAGCTATACCCAACCGATTTAGAGAGGTTTAACCAATACATTTTCTGTGATAAATCTCTTGGGAGCTGCTAGGAAAAACAGCGTTCTAGAGCAGCATAGACACCTAACCTCTCCTCTTCAAGTTGTTGAAGACCTGCAACATCGAATAGTGATCTAGAGCAGCACAAATTAGACCAAACTTCTTAAGGAGACAGAAAGAGAGAAGAGAAATGGACGATTATACCAATCATGTGCGTGGTCGAACCGTTCAGAGAGAGATTATCGTGAGAATAAGCTTTGAACTTCGTGCCGACAAGAGAACCCAGTAAGAATAAGCCGTTAGCTCTGCGAGATAAAAGAGTAAGAGAGGGAAAATAAGAATCTTCTCTTGGCAAGTGATCAGACTCTCTCTTAACCATCAAAGACGGTAAACTACAAAAACCTGCAAAATTTCATTGCAGGTGAGTAAATTTAATCCATTAAATGCTAAACTTTGGAAAGAACGAAACAATAACAACAAACACAACTTGACAAAAACATAAGAACTAAATGAGGTACATATGTAAACAAAAAAATGATTCTGAAACCCATTAGAACCACACAATGATCGCAGTTCAAAGAAGGCCATTTGAGGAATCTGCTACATTTTACAGCTTAGTTTCTTAATAACTTTTTAATGGAGTAGAAAATCCAAGTTTTGATACTGTGAAAGAACACAACTTGCAAAATAAACAAATAGAAATGAGTTTGAACTGTTATCAATTGATTGTCGTTATCCACCTGTATAAAATTTGCAACCTGCTTCGGGGGAACGGAAACCAAACAAATCTGAAATCAACCTCTCATTCTCATACCCAACAATCAAGTTCAAACAAAAAAATTGAAATCAAGTTCAAAAAAGTCCTAGCCAAAATATCAATTTTTTCAGGGATGAAAGAAGCCCAAAAGCCAAAAAAAATTAAATCCCTAAAGCCAAAAAAAATTAAATCCCTAAAATAGCCTACATTTAGAGTTGTTTCTTCTTTTTCTGATCGGTTAGATTTAGGGCTGTTGAAAACCCAAAAAAAAATAAAAATCAGTGTCCTAAATGATTTTGGAACCCAAATATTTTTTAAGGCTTTCCACAGAATAACAATCCCTACAATGAATTCTATGGTCAAAAAAAAGTTAAAAAGAAAACATCAAAAGCCTTGAAATTTAAGACATTAAATTTAAAGAAATAGAGATTACATATTGAGAGAAAAATAAAAAATAAACAACTAAAATCGACTTCACTCACTCATAACAGAAAGAGTTTACTCACAACATCTCGTAAAGACACCTTCCACTCCTCTGACTCCCAATATCTCTTGTCAGCCTAAATGGGACCCTGTCAAATATGGTCAACTAAGTGATTAAGTAACAAGATGAGGCTTCCATATTTAGACAACAAATCCCTTTTGTAATAGGAAATAAGGGGAACATGCAAAATTTAGAATAAGCTAACCTGCTCAAGTGTTTTGAGCATCAATCCTTGTTCGAAGGCAACACCCATATCAATATGAACAACTTCTGCAGTGGCTTGATCCATGAGAATATTAATGGAATGTCAATCTTCGAGTCCAACAATGTAACCTACCTGAATTTATAAAGAGCAAGTTTCAAAGTTACCACTACTTCCTAGCAGTCGTGCCACAGTCTCAATCAAACAGACATCTAATTCAATTAATGAACACGCAACAAAGCACGTGTTCATATTTTAATTCCCAAGAAGGTTGCTTCACAAAGACAATGGTGAAGGAAATTGGATATTATTCTTATATCGAAATGTTTCAAAGTTACCGCTACTTCCTAGCAGTCGTGCCACAGTCTCAATCACAGAGACATATAATTCAACAAATGCACATACAACAGAGCACCTGTTCATATTTTAATTCCCAAGACACAATGACAATGGTGAAGGAGATTGGATATAAATCTTATATCGAAAACAGTATCTGCAGATAGATGGGCTGTAAATGAAATGTTAAAGTTGCAACAATTTAGGTTCATTTTAGAACATCGATTATAGAATGTGGAAAAGTAAAACTATATACACTCTGATTAAGACATTCACTCCGGCTCTCTAAGAAACATGTTTGTGGTAATAAGTCTAATAGACCATTCCTTTGGATAAAAGCAGAGACAAAAGTAGGTTTTTTTTGGGTTGGGGGGACACCTGTGCAAATTACATAAATACACCTAGAATGGAACGAACTAGGCAAATAAGAAAACTAACTAAATTCCATCACAGTAAGAATATTTAAGTAGAATTAAGTAGCACGAGAATGACTCAGATACGCAATACGAGGTTCATAAGGACAAAATCATTATTGAACAACAAGATTGTTATCAGAACATGAAAGAACCTTTCAAACATTCTTTAATGAAAGAAGAAAAGAAAGGAAAGGAACTGTCTAGGAATGTGAAAGAGCAATCATGGTCAATGTCACAGAATGAGTAGAATACACCAACCATTGAATTAGCTGGCCACACTTTGTGTATAAGAGAGTCTCTACTCGAACAAATTAGCCGGTTGAAAGAATCTCTCCAAGAAAAAGTAGTGCATGACATCCCAGCACGAAATTTAATTTCACGAAGAGTTAAATTGAGTGATTTTTCATTCATATTTTCTAAACATGTTTGAATCATAAGTAGACCAAAAAAAGGGTGAACCTGAAGTTCTCACATACAGACTGAAATGCCTTGAGCTTGTCCTTTTCCTATATAAACACAGTAGTAACTGTTAAGACGGTAAATGAAGGTAAGTGATAAAACTTGTAGGACATGCTCTATTCTAACAATCGGTATGCCTTCCACGGTAGCAAAAGATGAATGATAATATTAGTGATAGGATTTTTTCCTGAAGCAATAAAATTAACTATAAAGAAAACATCTAAAGCCTTGAAAAGAAACAGTAAATTTAAAGGAACTGATATTACACACTGAAAAACAAAACAAACCTAAAATCGACTTCGCTCACTCATATATCGATTTCGGTTTCTTGAAGGTTTCTGAAAGAAGACAAAGAAACACTAACTGAGAGTTGGAAGAGACCCAAGATTTAGGGGTATTATAAGAAACTCAGTGTTCCAAAACAGTTTTGGAACCCTAATAAAGATGGCGAAGTATCAAAACTAATGATAAAGAGAATAAAAACAAAAGGAGAATTTGTCTTCTGCATTATGAAGAGAAAGAGAAAGGATAGAATACTTTTGAAATTGGAAGCAACTCTGCAAGAGAGAAAGAGAGAGTTCCTCTGTTATTTGCAGCTCTTACCCTACAATCATATTTATTAACAAAGAACAAATAATATTAAAAATAGAAGTGGAGGATGAAGTATTCATTTCAATCTCGTAAAAGCAATCCAAAAAAAACTCAAATAAACTTGAAGGAAGCAACAGATATATTCACAGAGAGAGTGTCAAACAAAACTTGAAAGAGGCAATAAATATATACACAGAAAACAGAGCATATCCCTGGCAAAAAACCTGTAAAGACCCGAATGAAGCAAACTCATATATAGCTTCTATCACCTGCAAACAGAGAGAGAAAAACCTGTAAAATCTAAAGGGAAAAAAAAAAAGCTATACCCACCAACCGATTTAGAGAGGTTTAACCAATACATTTTCTGTGATAAATCTCTTGGGAGCTGCTAGGAAAAACAGTTGTCTAGAGCAGCATAGACACCTAACCTCCTCTCCTCTTCAAGTTGCTAAAGACCTGCAACATCGAATAGTGATCTAGAGCAGCACAAATTAGACCAAACTTCTTAAGGAGACAGAAAGAGAGAAGAGAAATGGACGATTATAACAATCACATGCGTGGTCGAACCGTTCAGAGAGAGATTATCGTGAGAATAAGCTTTGAACTTCGTGCCCGCAAGAGAAGAGAACCCAGTAAGAATAAACCGTTAGCTCTGCAAATAGAGATAAAGAGTACGAGAGGGAAAATAAGAATCTTCTCTTGGCAAGCGATCAGACTCTCTCTTAACCATCAAAGATGGATACTCAAAGTAAATTACAAAAACCTGCCAAATTTCGTTGCAGGTGAGTAAATTTAATCCATTAAATGCTAAACTTTGGACAGAACGAAACAATAACAACAAACACAATATGACAAAAACATAAGAACTACATGAGGTACATATATAAACAAAAAAAAAGATTCTGAAACCCATTAGAAGCACACCATTGATCGCAGTTCAAAGAAGCCCATTTGAGGAATCTGCTATGTTTTACAGCTTTGTTTCTTAATAACTTTTTAATGGAGTAGAAAATCCAAATTTTGATACTGTGAAAGAACACATAACTTGCCAAAATATCAATTTTTTCAAGAGATGAAAGAAGCCCAAAAACGAAAAAAAACTATTTGAGTTTAAACTTTAAATCCCTAAAATAGCCTACATTTAGAGTTGTTTCTTCTTTTTTTGATCGGTTACATTTAGGTCTGTTGAAAAACCTAAAAAATAAAAATCAGTGTCCTAAATGATTTTGGAACCCAAATATTTTTTAAGGCTTCCCACAGAATAACAATCCCTACAATGAATTCTATGGACAAAAAAAAGTTAAGGAACACATCTAAAGCCTTGCAAATTACATAAATACACCTAGAATGGAACGAACTAGGGAAATAAGAAAACTAACTAAATTCCATCAGTCAGAAAATTTAAGTAGAATTAAGTAGCATGAGAATGACTCAGATACGAGGTTCATAAGGAGCAAATCATTTTTGAACAACAAGATTGTTATCAGAACATCAAAGAACCATTCAAATATTATTTAATGAAAGAAGAAAAGAAAGGAAAGGAACTGTCTAGGAATGTGAAAGAGTTAAATTGAGTGATTTTTCATTCATATTTTCTAAACATGTTTGAATCATAAGTAGACCAAAAAAGGGTGAACCTAAAGTTCTCACATACAGTCGGAAACGCCTTGAGCTTGTCCTTTTCCTATATAAACACAGTAGTAACTGTTAACATGGTAAATGAAGGTAAGTGATAAAACTTGTAGGACATGCTCTATTCTAACAATCGATACGACTTCCACGGTAGCAAAAGATGAATGATAATACTGGTGATAGGATGTTTTCCTGAAGCAATAAAGGTGACCGAATAAAATATGAAGTAGTGGAGGTTGCAACAAGAGTAACAGAGCATAGAGAAACAGTATTTTGCAAAACCAACATATATAAATCATTTAGCATGATACTCAGAGATTCAAAGCCAAACAAAGAATCAACAAGAGTCACTAATTCAATATCAATTATTTGTAATATGCATTCTCTAAGGGAAATAGCTTATAGTTAATGCACCCACGTGACCTGCCACTCTCTGAACTTAATACATCATAATTTTGCTTTATGAATTATGACAAATTTCTCAGTAATTCATTGGTTACCATGGTAATCAACTACAGATGTCTTAAATAAAATGTTTCTGAGTTGTTAACAATCTTGTACCTCATTCAAGAGAAAAGGATAGCAAAAGCTACAGCACAAATTGGTCACAGAGATAGTAAAATCTGTAACACCAAAGAAAGAAGAAAAAAGATAAGTAAAAACAGGGATAACTGAACTGTAGAGTGTATTTATGGCTAGCTTTCAATTGAAACGTCAAAACTACAGAGTTCAAGGTTCGCAAATACTAACTTAACAACCAAGAACCTTTTAGCGTGAGATGTGATGTTTTTAGTTTGCAAAAGTTGAAGATACCTTTTATGTATGTATTCCTATTCTCCTTCTTCATGTGTCGCAGTGATTCTGCAGGAAAACTGTTCCATAATGGCATAACTTGAACAACCATCCATTTGCAACCATCATTGTAAATGAATGAATATCCAGGAGGTTTAATGTTAAAAAGATATCAAATACTATCAAGATAAACATGAGACTTTTAAAATAGTGACAAAATTAACTATAAAGAAAACATTTAAAGCCTTGAAAAGAAACAGTAAATTTAAAGAAATTGATATTACACACTGAAAAACAAAACAAACCTAAAATCGACTTCACTCACTCATATTTATCGATTTCGGTTTCTTGAAGGTTTCTGAAAGAAGACAAAGAAACACTAATTGAGAGTTGGAAGAGACCCAAGATTTAGGATATTATAAGAAACTCAGTTTTGGAACCCTATTTTCGTTATGGGTTTCATCCATAACAAAACTGAACTAAAGGAAGATGAATGAGAAGAAAGATTTGTATTTTGGAGTCGTACCTGCCGGAGAGTTGAGTCGATTAACCCCCCAATGGTGAATGAAAGTATGAAAATATAAACGATGTCAAGTGAACCTGTAACCAAGAACATTAATAATGTCCGAAACCCTAAATTTCTACAGCAAAAAACCCCCAAAATAATACCCAAATTTCTGCTGCAAAAAAAATAAAAAGTACAGAGAGGTATAAAGAGAGGTCGAAAGAGATGAAGCAGAGAGAAATAGTTAGAGAATTATCCTAAATTAATTCATCGAAAGAGACCTATAAAATTAGTTAAAGAGTTTAGGTAAGAAAGGAAGATAGATGAATAGCGTTTAGGGTCAAAACGGTAACAGGGAGAGAGAGAGATTACCCACGGAGGGAGCATGCGTGCTCAAAGAAGAGGTTAGTGTCCAGATCTGATGCTATCCATAGTTCCCGACTCCAGATCCATAAGGACGGCTCTCGAGTTGCAGATCGGATGATTCGCCTTTGTATATTTCAGCGGTTCTATGGCGATCTTGAGACATTGCTAATCGAATATAGAGAACCCTTCTTCACAGGGTAAAGAGCCGTTGATACGCGGCTGTGTTTTTATTAAATATAGAAGATAGGGAGAGCTAAAGAGCCGTTGGGACGCGGCTGAGGAGGGGTATCCTCACGTGTTCCAACTTAGGACATGTACTATAGTGGCCTCAAACCTCCATGGACTAAGATGGGAGTTATCCCTCACACTCATATTTAATAGAGGAAAGAGGGATCGATAGAGGGATCGATAGAGGGACCGAAGGGCGTTAGACGGAGTAGTGGGCGACAAAGGGAGTGAAGGGCGATACTTCCTTTGTCACCAATATATTTTTTTTGAAAAAAAAAAAAAAGTGGTTTGGCGAAAAATTTGTTTGTTTAAAAACATTTTTTTTTGTTGTATCCAAGTTTTTGTGTGTTTCAAAATACCAAGCATGAGGGGCCCACTTGGATGTGATCCATTAGTTGATATTTGGTGAGGTTGTTCTCCTCACCATGCAGATCATTCTCACAAAAAATCATTCAATTATAAAATTTATAACCCCTTCAAAAGTTGATTGAATGTTAATGGTAGGGCTGCACATGGTGCGGTTTTAAATCCATTCTGAACCGAAAAAAATACCGACAAACCATAAAACCAAAAAACCCAAAACCAGAAAAATTAAAAAACCGCAAAACCGATATTTATGATCTGGTTTTGGTTTAATGTTTTCAAAAAACCAAAAAAACCGAAACCGTACCAAAAACACCGAACCGAAAGACCAAACCAAAAAAACCAGAAAAAATTTCGCACATATACCTATATAGTATACATATGTATTATTATAATATGCATGCTAACTTATGAAAAATATGAATTAAAGAGTCTGGCTCTAAATATAATCACAATTTCATAAGTCAATGTATTTATGTCAATTTGTATCCTATATGAGGCAATACATATGTGTGATGTGTGTCTCAAATTTATACATATTTATTAATTTATTTATAATATATATATATTATTTTGTATAATTATTATTTTTATTGTAAAAAATTCAATTGTGGTATACCATGATTAAAATTGCCACTATGTTGCTATGGAAAATATGTTGGGATCCATATAGAGATATCTAAGATATGAAGATGAACTCTTCACAGACTTTACCATGTATCTTCATAAAAAAAATGAAATAAATCATATTCGGGGACGAGCTATCTTGCACGTTATTGGGGAGTGCCCCACCAAAAAAAATTTAAACTCCAGCATCTAATACCTATGAGGAAATTGAGTGCCCCACCAATTATTAAGATTTTAGTATATTGTGCCTTAGTTTTTTGTAAAATTAGAATTTGACCAACTCATTTCTTAACACGTACCCCACAAGCTTTTAGGCACACCAAAGAAATTTGTTGTGCTTTGTGGTTTTCTCCTTAAAAAAATTTATGACTTCGTCCCTAATCATATCGTACCAAAATTTTTAACCCTATCAAAATTTAATTTAAAAGTAATAATTAAAATGGATGGCCTATAAATTACCTTATAATTATTTTTGATTGATATGATTTTTGGTAAGGATGATCTTCTCATATTAAATTTAATAATTTTCACAAAAAAAGAGAGAGAATTAATAATTACTTAAGATGGTTGAACACTTGGACATTTTTTTTTCATGTTTTAAATTTAAATAAATATTTGGTTATTATCAGTTTTTCATTTTTTAAGTTTGAACGAACTTTAATTTTTTATAATGCAAGTGCTCTAATTATGTCATATTTTAGTTTAAGTTTAAATAATCAATTGATAAATGTCATATGTTAATTTTTTTTAAATCTAGTTAAACTTTAGTTTTGAATGATTTGTCCGTTAAAAAAACCGAAAACCCCTAAAAAAATCCGAAATTTGAAAAAAACCGAAAACCCAAAAAAATCCGAAAAACCGATAGTGTGGTTTTGATTCTAAGAAAAAAAATAATCATGGTTTGGTATGGTTTTGGTCTTCCTAAATTAATCAATGGTTTGGCTATGGGTTTGACAAAAAACCCAACCAAACCGAACCGTGTGCAGCCCTAGTTAATGGTGAGAAGAACGGTGAAGAAAAGAGTTAACTTTTGATGGGATTAGAAGTTTTAGAATGTGATTATTTTTTGTGAGGATAATCTACATGGTGAGGAGAACAACCTCACCAAATATCAACTTTTGGATCACATCTAAGTAGGCCCTACATGCTTGGTGTTCGAAATACACAAAAATATGTATATAACAAAAAAAGTTTTTAAAACCAAAAAATTTTGGGCGACTGAGGGATTAAGGCCCTTCACTCCCTCTGTCACCTTCTATTCCTTCTATCGCTGTGCAAAATTTTTGTGCCTCAACCTTAGTACTTGCCCCTCCCTCTAACTACCACTTGAGGCTTATTGCACGAAAAATTGGAGGATACCATAGTACTTGCTCTTAAAACTCCTTTTCCCGTGTCGTGAACAACATGGTTCGCTGACTCGGACTCGGTGGCCGACTCGATGGGGACCGAGTCCGAGTCAAGACAGAGTCGCCCCGAGTCAAGGTTGAGGCAAAAAAAAAAGAACAATCAAAGAACCTGAGTCACACCGAGTCAGACCGAGTCACTCACTATTGTTATTGTTTTGTGACAATTAATTCGAATAGATAAGTTTAATTTAGCAGTAGTGCATAAGTTTAGATGTAAATATGACATAATGTTAATAATGTAAATGTTCTACGATAAACCTCATTATTCATAATATCTATAGGAATTATGGGGATAATAATAGATGCTAGATTCTCCAACCGTGTCACCTGTAGATGTTTGGCTTTGTTCTCCCACATTATAACCTGAATCTTGTTGTGGGTACATATTAAAACTCGATGATTGTCCAAATGGATAATAAATCAATTCTGGTTTTGTATAACCATACCCTGGCTGCGGATATGCCGGATAATTATAACTATGAGATGGTTGGTTATTATCGAAGTAACTTCCACTGGAATCAGAATAACCAGAAGACTCAACACCAAAGCCAAGTGTACCCATATGCAAATTAGTTAACTTTTCTCTCCATCCCCAAAGATTCAACAAAAAATTTGATAAAAGAGGTAGAAATAGAATGATGAAGAGTTGAGAATACCATGTAAAAGTTTTAAAGTTGAAAAAATGGATGAAAGAAAGCGAAGAAGATGAAGGAAAATAGAAATGATAGGAGAATAATAGTACTGTTGTTGTTATGACATGAAAAAATAGTAAAAAATTTGAATTTAAAAAAAATCTTAAAAAAATTTAACTGCTATGACTCTACCGAGTCAGGCTGCCGAGTCAACCGAGTTGACAGAGTCATGGCCGAGTCGAGACTGACTCGGCCGAGTCGTAAACGATCCGAGCTTGGTATTGGACAGTTAGGTAGGTGCCAACCGTGTCCGATCCGAGTCGACCGAGTCACGCCTAACTCGGCCGAGTCGGCGAACCATGGTGAACAGTGATCTATTGGGCTTTTTTTGCAAAAACTGTCATTTTGGGGTTGTATTGCTAATTTTCATTATTCTGAAGGGACATGTAAAAACAATTGAAAAAATTAGGGGTGGCCCTAATTTGCCATCTTTTTTTTACGTAATAGTCAAATAATTTTTAGATAAATAAATAATTTTTATCATTTCTTAAAATAAAGGACCACTTTAAAAGGATACATTTGTGAATCGTTGAATAATTGCATGATTTGTCAAAACCTGTGCTAAAATATTGTGTCCTCTAAGAACCCAACTTAAGAAAAATTTATAGAAACAATGAGAGGCTAGGCCTTGATTATATATTTAAAGTTTACAAGTAAAGCGATAATAAACGAAGAATGAACAACCTAGGAAACTACTTTGGATGTTAAATAGGGATTGCATCGGGCAGAGATTGTGATTCCCCTAATAGAGATCTCCGGGGCCACCCCCACCTCACTTCACACCCCTAGTAAACATTCGAAAAAAAATTAATCATATAAAATAATATTTAAAAAAGTTAAAATAATTAAATATGTTTAGGAATATCGAAATAATGGAGATACATATATAATTATATTCTTAAAGGAGGGGTTATTGAGCCCCCGTGAGTCCACTGATCTTGAGCGTCAGTTTATCTTTAATAAAATGGCTAGATGAATTGCGAATGTGGGCGAGCTGAAAAGATCAACTTGTCTAAAAATTCAAAATCTCAGTCGACATAAAGCTCTTGTTGAAAACAAGTATTTCACATGCAAACCTCCAAACCAATAAAAAGTGACAAGTGGCACTACACAGTATGGCAGCTGAAAAGACAAAACCATATAAATATTTGACATCCTTCCTCCAATAACTCATATTAATTCTATGCTCTTTAAATATTTTTTATTTACCAAATATACCATTAATTAGTAACTAAACATTTTTTTCAAAAAATTAAAACGGGTAGGATGATTTGGCTTGATTCTTCTCAACCTTTGATGAATAACATAACACAATCCAAAACCACGAGATGGACGAAGGAGATTTATCTTTCCAATGGCTAATTACACAGCCTTTCACGCAACTCCTTTTTATACAGATCTACTACATACTTTAAGATAGACGGTAGAAATTTTAGAATGAGCTAATTTTTTTGTGAGGGGTAATATACATGATGATAAAGAGATCATCCTCATCGCAAATCATACCTTGAAAGACTTGAGTTACTTACTACTTGTTTAGGTAGTTAGTTGTTTTTGAATTCTATATGTTTTTTTTCTTTTGTTTCAGATACCGACATGTGCGTCAAAGAATCTTCTTTTTATTTTTGTTTTTGTTTTTTTTTTTTGAAGAAGACTATTGCCCAAATTACATTATGGCGTAAATACACGCAGTGAGCGTGTAAGAAGCGCAGAGAAACTACCAAGAACCTCGTCACTAACGAAAGCAGGATATGCACCTACCAATAGGCACAAAGAGACCGCCAATAACAACGTACCTATATTTATTTTCAGATTACATGGGAAAAACTTAACGGCAATACCACGACCGAAAAGTTTTGATCCCAAGACCTCTTACTACCAAAGATTTATAGGAGGGATGCACAATCATTGAGCCAAAAGGCTCATGTACACTTTTGTTTTGTTTTTGGTTTTATTGATCCAACTACCTTTTTGTATTATTTGTGTAACGACAGTTTAATTTTATTTGGTTTATGTTGACACGGGAGTTCCAAATTTAGCGTGGTTGGTTCGTATTGGCACGTACGAATGTTATGATATTTTGGATGTTCCTAGATTTGGATTTCAGGCCGGCCGAGCTGAGGATCTAAATTTGGGGCGTTCCAAATAACAAAATAAATAAACAATCACTTACCTGGATTAAAAAAAATAAAGAGAGGGAAGAATAAGCAAAAGGGTAAACAAAGATACAGAGAAGCTACTACTTTACAACAAATGTGAAATGACTTTTACTGTTCCTACTTACAGTACATTAACAACTTTTATTGATTATAAATATGTTTTTAATTGTTATTTATTCCTTTTAATCTGTCATTGTTATATATATTTTTTTAAGAAAAGAATCTGAAACGTACAAAACTAGGGCAAAAATAAGTGCGTTTTAGACATGCTGGCCGGCCCAGCTTAGTCCCAAAAAATTGGCTGGGCCTTGGTACCAAAAACAGTTTGTAAAGAGGAGAGGCTCCCGCTCCAGAAACCGCACTCCAGCTTCCAAATTGCGCCGCAGTTTCGCTCTAGAGGCTCTCCGGGAGAATTTTTTTAATTAGTCGCTCTAATGCTTTCTTTACTTAGGACTCAGGTCAATGGAAACATTTCCTATAACAGGATCAACAAAAGACCGCAGAGAAGCTAGTATCAGTAAGCATTGGATTTTTTTTTAACAAATCTGTGTCCCTTGCAGTGTAAATGGGAATCTCATACTGACATTACATACATAAAGTAAAAGTCTCATACTGAACTTGACATAAATACCAGCGCAGCCTAATAGGGATAGACCATAATACTACAAAAATATGAAACAGAGGCTCGAATCCACGGTCAACTCACATGAAGCACGAACCCTGAATCATACCCGATCGCAGGAGAAATGTGGATTCATTTATCCTTGCTGGCATCTTGTGGTAGTTGTAGACCCATGAGCCCAAGCAAGTTGGAAGCAGGTCCAGGTAGGCCTTGTTGAGAAGAGAAGGAATCAAGGAGGCTCTTCACCAGGTTTACATCCACATCAACTGGGGTGAACTCATCCTCCATTTCCTCCACCACATTTGATGTTCCCTGCATTTACCGATTCAACATGACACATGAGCAGTTGAACACGTACATATATAATTGAAAATGATGAAATGACTCGTGAAAATATTTATCTGGTGGATTGTCTTATTGAGTAGCCTGAGAAACATTGCAATCTACTACTCTTAATAGAATAAAAATGCTATTAAAACTCACATTAATAATGAACGGAAGGAAAAAAAAAGAAGAAAAAGAATTACTTCATTGTCTTTTCTAGATGGTTGTTCATTTGCACGGACGAAACTTTTCTTCAGAGTAGTAGCCTTTAGTTCTGCATTCAGGGCATCAGAATATGTATCCATAAAGGTATCCCCTCTGTTCTCATCCTCCGAAAGATCACTGGCATCTTCAGATTCATCTGCATATTAGAACAGTTCAATAATAAATTGTCAGTTATCATCACCAAATACGGTAGATATACCTAAGCTGTGTGTGTACAAGATTCAAATCCTAAGCTAAAAAGATATTTTCGTCATATAAGCAAGATGAACCTTCTCAAGATTTACATTTTACATTTTGTTGCAATATTTTACCAATTTAAATACATTTGCAGATCAAAGTGACGACTCTTTGCAGCATTCTTCAAGTTCAAAAATCTTTACTAACAGAAAATTAACTTCCTCAAACATTCACCAACATTGATGAGTTGGGAAACCTATCAACAGGATCGCGGTAGTCAGAGGTCATAACTTTTGCTGCTTGTAATTAAACTCTGCCACTTCCTCTTATAGGAGGATGTTTCAGAGGCAAATTCAAAAAGAAGTAAAGTGATGCCTCAAATCTAGAATCGATGACCATTAAACAGAGGATAAGACATGACACTACCCTGAAACAAGAAATCCCACAGAAACCTTCAATATTTCTACTTCTGAATTTTGGTTGTTCTGGAGACCAAGTATCAGAACAACGAGAACTCACTACATCCTGAGACTGGTAATAAGTAAGCAAGAACTATGCCGTTACTTACAGCCAGACACAGAAAATTTTGACGAAGTTAGCAAGGAAAAAAAGAAGAAGGAAGTTATCAAAATAACACTCCGTCTTGGGAATTATAAAGAACAAACAGCTCCCTCTATGTTCCAATATTGTTCAAAAAGGACAAACATAAATAATGGGGAAAATTAGGATAATAAGTAAGAACCAAAATTATAACTTATAAGAATCTCCATTACCAAAATCCATATCGGAAGATGATCCTCCTTCAACATCAGCATCATCACCACCTAATTGTCCCATTACGGATTCCATATCTTTAAGAAAGCGTTCTACATCAAGATCCACTGGGTTTGAGTCCCTTCAAGAAAGGAAAAGAAGGTGTATGAGATATTGTGTTCAGCATACAACCCTAGAACATTCCAAGAAAAAAGGTAAACATTTTCTGAAAAAAGAAGAAAGTTAAACATGCATAGAAGTTACAGACTTACAGCCTTACAGGAAATGCAAACAAAAAAAAACTTAGTAACAACAAAAGAAGGAACAAACCACAGTAAATAGAAGCTTGCTAATTTGGATGGGCAAAGCGTATTAAATCTGAAAAGCAATGTGGTGACACTAGGTCTTTATAAGATCTGTAGCTCATTTTATGCTCTTCTCTTTGATCAGTTATCTTAGTCAATACATGCTGAAAAACAAGTAATCTCTTCATACAATTACAACAATTAATAAGGTCACCAACCTGTTTACAGGAACCTCTGCACCCTCATAGCTTGAGACCTTATGGACAAATGATTGCATTGATTTTACTATATCACCAAGATCAGAATCCTTTAAATTGGTGTCAGCAGCTTCTTTCTGTTCTTTTGCTTTTTGGCTCTTGTTAGATTTTAACTCATAAAGTTCCATCTCTTTTTGTCTCTCTAACATGGCCGACTTTAACTCATCCTCTCCATTGTAGAGCCAACCATCATCATCTGAAGGAGGAAGATCAAGACCCTTAAATTCTTCAGCGGAATGGGGCAAAGCAAGAATCTCATCAATGCGTCTAACTGGCGCATTCATCATTTCACTGAAACAAAACACTCCACATGATAAGCACAAAACTGCTCGACAGTGAATACAGTTTAGACTGAAAAATCAAAAGTAAGCAAACTTGAAATTTGAAACCATTCACTTGGAAAGGCAAAAAAAATAGGGTTTAATTCAGTTTAATCTACTCTTTTCTTTTCCAAGGAAAAATCAAATAGAACACCAAGATTTAACAATACCCAAATAACAAAATTTAGATAAAATGGAGAGAATACCTTGCCCTAGAAAACAAAGAACTGTTTCTGTAGTATTCTTGAGCATTTTGCATGAGCCGACGATACTCCTGTGATCCAGGGAGAAGCTCTTTGAAATACCCACTACTCTCTAAACTCTCCTTAAAAGCCTCCCAACTGCTCCCCTTCACTTCCAGTCCTTCATGGCGCCTCTGCTGATACATCATCTCAAACCCACAAGTTATTTTCATCCCCAGCTCAGCTTCAGTATAAACTGAACTATCAGTCCTGGGCGGCATTGGATAACACTTTGGTGCCTGGAAAGTCTGTTGAACTAACTGTGCATACATTGCCCTAGACATTCTCACAGTTACCTGAACAAGCTCTTCTCCAGTTCCACCACTTAGAAATTTCTCCATCTTAGCAGCAAACTTCATTGAATCAATATCTCTATCATAAAAACCTTCTACCGCCAAAGAAATCAAACAAGGTTCGTGTTTCAAAACTTTCGCGACAGAAACAGGAACCCTAACCCTTACTTGATGCATATTCGACCTAGCTCTCTCTGGGTAACCTGAAATCCGATTTTTCAAAGCCAACTGAACTGAGTCCGGAGCTCGAACTTCTTCATCATGATGAGCAATAAAGAACAACGCATCCGACAACTTCGGATTCGAGGGAAAACTTTGTTTGGGCACGATATTAAGCTCACCTCTTCTGATAAAAACTCGATTTTTACTGGTTTCAGGGTTTAACCAGCGGGGGAGATAAAAGGCAGCTTCAATGAGGAGAAATTCTCCATCAGTGTCCCAGACTTGAATCGAAAGGTCGGGAATTTTGCGAGAAATTTCGAAGAGGAGGAAAACAATGAACCACTCATCTTCAAGGTTATCGCCGTACTTGGTTTTGCCATGAAAGTGCCGAATATCAGTAGAACAAGGACAATTAGGGTTAGGGTTTGGAGACGAGAGAGAAAGAGTGAAGGGTTCGTGTTGCCAGATATAGTCGGTGGTGTAAGGGGAGATTGTATCGAGGATTTGGAGGTGGAGAGAGTGAAGTGAAGAAGAGAATTCTCGATCGTTTTCGGGTTCGTTTAGGGTCGAGGAAGATGAGGAAGAAGAGGAATTTTGGAGGGACAAGTCAGGATATATGGCGTAGAAAACGGTGTCTTCTGGAATTCGGGAGGAGGAAGAAGGTGCTGCTGCTGCTTCTGCAACTCTGTCCATGCTTCTTCTTAGGCTCTACAAGGTTTTTTTGGTTGTTTATATAGGTTCTCCAAATTCAAATTTTCATAGTGGGCTGGACCCAATTCAGCCCATGGGCCATAATGATTTTTCCTTTCACCCAAAAAAAATTACCACTTTATTAAAAAAAAGGGTATTGTTAAATGAGTTCCCCAAAATGTTTTGGGATGGACAAGTTAAATAGACTTTTAATCCAAAATCACCCATCTTAATTATTACTCATTTTTACTAGGGGAGTAGTGTGGGTGCAAACTAACCTAACACCCACTTTCTCTCTTCACTCCACTAAAATTAAATAGTACACCCCACCCTTACCAACATTACCATCATCTTCAACACTTCTCCACTGCAAGCCACCTGAAACCACATCTTCACAACAATTTATTGGTAAGAAAAGGAAAAAAAAGGCTTGACTTTTTTTCATCTTCTTTACAGTCTAAATTTATTTATTTTTAAAGAAAAAATTAAATTCGATCATCAATGATCACCTTCTTCGAATTTGTTTTTAGATCTGAAATAATTTTTTTATTTGAAGAAAAAATCAAATTTATTTTTTCTTTAAAAATAAAATTAAAAAACTGATCGTGAAGAAGAAAAAGAAGAAAGAAGAAGAAGAAGAAGAAGAAGAAGAAGAAGAAGAAGAAGAAAGAAGAAAAAAGAAAGAAGAAGAAGAAGTGGTGGTGGTGGCTGGCACATTTTTAGTTAGGGTTTTTTTTAGGGTTGAGGTATTTTTTTGGGTTGGGTGGAAATATATGGTCTCATTTCTAGAGAACCACTCCCCTAGTAAAACTAAATCCATCCCCCTAACCAACTTAGAAAATTTGATCACCTCCCCTACCTGTCCCACGGTCCCACCCAAAAAAAAATTACCACTTCTTTACCTCTTCTTTAATGTGTGCGTGAGTTATTTCACAATACAGGCAAAAGTACAAAAAAAAAACGCCATTAACGAATGTGCACCGAAGGATGAATGTGGACAGTCTCGCTAGACTGTAACCACTGCACCAAGGTAGGTTGGACTTGAATCAAAGTTTCAGTTTCGATCCCACAATTTTAGAAATGCGATCTCAAAAGTTTGGAGGTGCGGTTTGAGGTGGTTCTGCTCCAAAACCTCAAGTCAACCACAATCCCACAATTTTGCAACTCAAAAGTTTGAAACCGTGATTCGGAGGCGCTTCCAACTAACAAACCACTAGTCAACCGTGTTGGAAGAAGTTTCGCTCCCAAACATAGGGCCACACACACCCTTCCCAATAATTCTGGTTACTAAGGAGTAGGTGCAAGTATGGCCAAAGGATTGCGGCAGTCTACAGGCTGACGCACCTGGAAATTGCATAATTCACAAACCATTTGATTCACTACCTACAAAGTTCGTGTCTTGAACTCAACTATACACGATTTTGTTTTGTTGTTTCAGGTTTGAACCTAGAAAAAAGGGGAGGGAGGTGGGGTGTTAAAGAGGACAGAAAATTAGATTGCAAAACAAAAACCAACCATGATTTGATTTCTACCTTAAAACATAACAGATATACATAGCCAGCCTTCCCACCTGGCCAATCCGCCTCTGCTTCCTCCTCACCGTCCCACTTTGCAACCACCTGTGCTTGCTAAAATCATGGCTTGGTAATAGATTGATTACAACCTCAATTCGCCGCTGGTGAATTCATCTTCTTTGCAGTTTCACTTTCAATCTGATTATTGTCCACATCCATTGGAACATTCTCATCCGCAACCACTTTCGATGAATTTCCAAGATTTTCCGCAGTTGGATTTTCAGTAACCATCTCTGTATCTGGCAAAGCTGCTTGATCACCTTGTCCACTATCCTGAACCACATCCGCAGCACAATCCACGTTCATCTCTTCTGCAGGCTTAACCTCTTCTTCCTTAGACGAGCTTCCAACACCTCCAGTCGTAATAACATTTGTGCTCTTGCCTTCAGCAGGAGTTCCACAAGAAGCAGATGTGTGAGCACTGACAGAAGGAACCTGAGCTGTCACTGCAGGTGGCGGCAGAATACTTGGTACCACAGTAGAGTATGTGGATGCTGGTGGTGATGCTGATGTCAGACCCGTGCGAATATAATGTACATTAGGACGAGGGGCCACTGGTTTTGTGCCACCTGGCACTGATGGTTTGATCAGAGGATTCCCTCCAGGTCTTATATGGACAGCATTTTTAGATTGTGCGGCCTTTAGATGTGATTTGGCAGTTGAAGGAGTGGCGATACGGGCACCAGCAGCAACTGCAGCTGCTTGTATCATAGGATTTGGGCCCACAGGAGATTTAACTGGAAATGATGTTGGCTTTTTCGTGGTTACTCGAGATTTTGTTGCGGTGGTATTTGATGTCGCTTTTGGAAGTGATGTAGCAGTCTGGAGGGGAGCTTGCTGATTCTGATGTGAAACAATGTTGCTAGCTGTAGATTTTGTATTGGCTTCCAAGGGTGCACCAGAAACCACTGCAGCCTCAGTAGAAGCAGCAGGAACTGCTGGAGTGACCAAATTTGTTGCACCTGTTTCAATTGCAAACAGAGATTGTTCAGATTTCAAACAAGAAAGTTTCCGGAAGTTGAAGAAAAATCATGCTAGAAAAGGCCAAAAATATAATCCAGTTTGAAGCAAATGAATCATAGTTTTAAATTTTTCATCATTGATTAAGTTGGTTCTGAAATATTTCCTCAATTGTGTTGGAACTCGTGCACCATTCCTCTCAAGTAAAAAATAACCATATTCTTGTGTCTGCAACAGAACATTGTGTTTGTCAACAGAGGATTGACCCTCAAAAGGTCCTTCATCTTTTGCCTGGGATTGTTCACTCAGTCGTGGTGGTGGTAAAAAGATTCATGTGAAAATTTGTTAATCATTAAAGTTAATAATGTATAGAGTTCAATAGTAAATTCAAACATTCATAACTTTTAAAAAAATTCAGTTTATTTTTTCAAATAATATGAAATAATTACGGCCCGTGTGGTTCGTGATCCAAAAACTTGTTTTCAAAAACTAATTGACACTTAAACTAAACTACAGCTTGTATCACATCCAAAAGGACCAAAACTATTTTTTGACTTTACTATAAATTTTAAAAAATCCTATATCATTTCATTGAAAACACATAAAACAACATGTTTTTGTTTTATAAAATCCTACATGATTTAATTGTAAATCCTAAAACAGTTTTGGATGTAATACAAGATGTAACTTAGTTTTTGAAAATAAGTTTTTGGACCACGAACCAAACGGGTCCTTAATGTGTTACACTTGAATAATACGATAGATTAATACGCCTTTTCAAAATGGGAAAACAAAAATTCACATATTAAGTGTCATTTAAACGGGTGATTGGTAACAAGGGGCCCAATAATGAACATATGACAAGTACAGGGAACATAATGCAAAATTTGTCTCTGTTAAAAAAATCTCATGTAAAAAATGAAAAAAATTAAAAGAAAAAATTCAGCTGCAATGCTAAAATACCAGAAGGATTTGCCACAAGTAGTAAAGGATCATCATACCGACTGCTGATAAGCTGCTATATTCTGGCATATTAAGAGCAAGTGAAAGTGCGTTGCGAGTTGCAAGCTGCGTCTCAGAGAGTTGTGATCCTGTTGGGTTGCTTACCCCACCTGGATTCGAGTTAGCCTGGCGCTTCCTTATGATGGACCACCTCTGCAAATATCAAAGAAGCCTATTAAGAACAAAAGAAAAGGAAAGTAAAGGTAAACAAAGATCAATTTCTGACAAAAATTAAAGACAAAGACAAGTATTGCAGAAAGTAAACAAAGATCAAGTTCCACAAAAAAAGTTTGTTATCCAATACACAAAGTTCACTTCCAGAATAGAGGTAATGAGACAGCAGATTCCGTTGCCGGGATTTGAACCCGGGTCATCTGGGTGAGACCCAGACATCCTTACCGGACTAGATGACAACGGTTTAGCAGTATGCTTTCATCTATTTTCAAACAAGAGTCATCAAGATGAACAGCCCAACCTGGCTCTATACCTCAAAGCATTAGTATTTTGTTATTTGGTAAGTCATTAGCTGTCATTGTTCAGTAGCTTAAGTTTTAGAGTTATGGGTGATGCGCACCCAATTCAGCGTTAATGGGCCCCCACAGATCTCCAAAATATGTAACGAATACCCCGACTGTATACAATAACCGAAAGAAAAGATCTAGCAGAGTGAAGCAGAAAATCTCCATGGAGAGAGCAAGAAAACCTGAGATAATTGTGAAGCAGTTCTTTCACCCTTGAAGTCGCCCTTGAGAATATTTGCCCAATTCCTTTCACCACATTTCTGCACAGCAGCAATGAGTTCCATATCCTCCTCTAGCGTCCAAGGTTTTCTTTTTCTTCTCGCAGGCAGGCCACCAGCAGCTGATCCACTTCCATCCAATCCTTCTGCAGTTGTCACTGTAGGCAATGGCTGTTTTTGGACAGAAACTGAAACGGTAATATTTGTCCCTTTTGAGCAGGATGGCTGTGGATTATCCGATGGATCCCTGGTAGCCTGACCATTAGGTATATTTATAGTCAATGGAGCCTCTACAGTTGCACGGTTCGGGGGACCTGAGTCATCTGGCAAACCAGAAGCAAGCATCACCTGACGAAACCAACAATTGCCGAGTGATAAGCCAATGGAATGTCAACAAGGGAATCCACACATGCAAAATTAATGTTTCAAAGGAACAATGTATCAAATCATTCAGAAAAAGAAATATGAGATACCCATCAGATACATCCTAAAGATAGTTTAACACAGTTAAGGCTGTTAACATAGGTAACATGCAGGAGTTAGCACTTAGCACCAATGTTTCAATGACCTTCTACCTGGGTCATCTACAAAGTTGACATGTAGTAATCATATCCACACAGACTTTGCTCTGGACAGTTTTTGCTGACTGCCGGAAAAATGCAATAGACCAGACCATTAAAATCATCCAATCAGACTGACATGTGATTCATTAAATTCTGGAACCTGTCATCTGCAAATTTTTGCCCATGTAATGGGTACTAGTATGGCTACGGTAACTTTGCTTACAGTCTACCAATGGGAACCTCGGGTTTCTTCGGACCATGAATAGCCACAAACTATTCAAGTGTAAGACCATCTGTGATGTTTAGGCAATGCCTATGTTTTAGATATTCCAAATATTTACTTATTCAATTATATATTTCAATTTGAAAAAGGTAAGAAAGCTCAGTTGCAATCTAACAATGAAAACTTAGATTTTGTGCAACTAACAAAACCTACTATCAAAGTTATTGGATGTCCGTTATAATAGCACAAAACCAGAAAACTAATAGCTGTAAACAACCAGATTCGCCAGGGTTAGAAACAAGCAGCACGCCATATAGATCCATCCACACCAAGAAGGACTCTGAGAATGGATTTACTAACCCAATAATTCACAGAAAACTGGAGATCAAGTTTCTTACCTTAACACAAGCTGCAGCCTCCACTGACGCTTCATCACTAACAGGAGGAAAAGCTTCCAATTCATATTCCAAGTCACTATCATCATCCTGTAATCAGAACATTGTTCAAAACCAAATTCATCACCCTAAAGAAGGATCAGAAATAGGTAAAAGCGTAACTTAAGGTGATAGTGTCTTTGACTTATGGGATATGGGACATTTTTTTATCTACGACAGATATGACTTCTATAACAAAGAAATGGACAAAAGCCTTCGTTAAAGCTTAATTGAAAACTTTTTACCCTTCAATCCTTTTACTTCTTTAAACCATAAGAACCACTACTTTTTGGGATTACCCAATTATGAGGTAAGTGGATCTTATTACCCAATCTATTCTCTCAAGGATCACAAAATTTTATATTGCAAATGTTCTTCGTGTTTGATTCTTTTTCAAACAAACTCGGGCAATGGTATCAAAACATAATGAACAGATTGAATTATTATTCAGTAAGTGTATCTTACATTAAGAAAACATAATGAAAAAACAATATTCAATAACTTCAAACACGATTACACTTGAAAAAATGTGTTAGGCATTCATCAGAGACTGTGAATAATTGCCAAACATGGTGCTATTTACAGAAATTATGAAACTGACCAAAGGCTCAGCTTCTTCTACTTTTTCTCCCAACATGTCACAATAGGCCAAATGTCTCCATAGCATCTGATACTCGCGGGCATTAGAAATCCCCGTCGAAGTCTTTTTGACCAACGCATTCCAATCGATCTTAACATCAGGAAACTGAGCAACTTCCCGAAGTACAGCTAGTACTGTTGGAGCATTATACCTGTCCGCGAAAAGAATCACATAACTATCACTACAACCCATCACAGTTTCATCAACATCCTCAAACATCAACAGCTCAATGTACCAAACCAGATTCCATAAAAGATGGCATCAAACATGAAATTGTGTAAAACGATCACATTGACCAAATAAACATATAAGCATGAATTTAAAATCATTCTTAAAACCCTAAAATCCCTAATTAAAACTAATGAGATACAAATAACACTACATTACCTCCGTAAAACCAAAGCAACATCATCTTCGCTGATCAAACCCTTCTTAGTCTTCGTATTATTGGACTCATCCATCTTAACTTCTAAACTTACATGTACAGAATCAAAACACTAAAACCCTAAACCCTAAGTAAGATAAATGGGGTTTTCTTGTCGGAGTCTCAGCATCATCGAAGCCCTAGAACTGAAGAACTTCAAGAGAAAAAAAAGTAGACGGAAACGATAATGCAAAGAAAGAACGGAGACTGACCAACCGACCGTCGACTCTCAATCTTCGACGGACTCTCGAACTCGATAGGTTCAGAAACGGTGAACTCGGAGTAATATCAGCAACGGAGAGAAATTTTAGAGAGAGAAAGAGACAGAGAAGAGAGAGAAAAACTGAATCGTTGAAAATTACCAGAAAATCCGGGACCCTTTTGACGAAATAAACGTGGTTAACGATTTTGATTTTTTTTTTTTTTTTGAGTCTTTTACTCTATACACCTCAAACTTGCAACTTTATTACATTTGCTACCTTAAAGTTTGAAAAACTCCTCTGGAACCTCATTTTTTCAACTTCGTTACAAAAAGTACCCTAGATTTTCAAAATACCCTTTTTACCCTCCATCTCTCAACTGGTAACCGAGGAGTTCTATTTTTTATTTATTTTTATTTTTCCACTACCGTCTTCCTCAACCCTCTTCCCTTCATCTACACCAAATATGGGGATGAATATTCTTCCTATCAGCTTCACATACCTGCAACCGAGGTCCTAAAAGAAAAATGAAAAAAGCCTGAAACTATTAATTGAGTCAACTAAAAATGCATTAAGGTGACCCAAATAACTGTTAAGAGCTTTGCGTTCATCACTATTTGCTACTCAGAAATTAGGTCCTAATTTTTTAGGATTATGTTCTGGATAATATTTAAGGCTAGATCAAATCAAAAAATTTCATGTTGCAGGAAAGGACTCCAATAAAGCTGTGATATGGGAACAAAGTGTTCGTCTCTTACTTTCTCAATTATGTACAGTCCTTATTTTGGAAGGAATTGATTTACGGTTTTGTTGATGCTTTTTGTGATTTGGCAAGGTATTGGAGGCTTATTTTGGGGTTTTATCTTCAGATCTTTCAGAAAAATTACAAATCTGACAGGATGAGAGAACCAAGTTCGGTGGTCACAGAGGAAGAAGCAAGAGGAAGATGATTTATTTTTTTAAACAATTAATTATGGGTAGGAATTAGTTTTCACAGGGTGGTCTGTTAGATCTTTTTTAGTGGCTAGCTCATGATTAAGATAGCACAACACATGATTAACATAGCACACCAGAGAAGGAAGGAGAGAGAGAGAGAGGGAGGCGTATCTGTGAAAGACGGAGAGCACAACCGGACATTAGTTTGGGAAAAAAAAATCTTAAGCTACCTGACTTGTCAAGTGATGGAGGGCAAAAGGGGTATTTAAAAAATCTAAGGGAGTGTTTGTAAAGAAGTTTAAAAATTAAGGTTTGTTGGGAGTTTTAATAAGTTCAAGGTAGTAAATGTAATAAAATTACAACTTTGGGGTTCATTAGGTAAAAGACTCTTTTAAAATACCATTACTAATTCTATATATTACAAAAAGCTTCTAGGCGGTCAGTCGTAAGATCTTCAAGCCATTTACCCGCGAGACTTGAAGATATGTATATCGTACGGCTGCGCGCTAGGGCGCCAAAGAAACGCGAGAGACGAGGTTCATTAAATCATTTTCCTCCTTCATTGAAGATGTTTTTAAAAAAAGAGTCCCCCACACGCGCTTCACACGTGTAAGTTGGTTGTTTATCCTAGATGTCCAAACGCGCTACGCGCAATACCACCCACACGCGCTTTGCGCGTGAAAAATTTATTTTGCCCCTTCGCACGCGCTACATGTATTAGCCGTCTTTTGGACAGTGCCACGTAGGCGCCGTGAGGGTGCCATGAAGGCGCCACGAGAACAATACCACCATAGACGCTTTGCCTATTGAGGTGAAATATTACACATAAAGGTCTCACTTCATTTTTTTAAGGGGGGTCGAACGAGATGGAAATGATTGGAGGGCAAGAAAAGAAAGGACACCTGGGGAGGGCGCTAGAGCGCCATCACCCGGAGGAAGGGCGCCACTACAGCAAGGCGCCCTCCCCAGGGCGCCCCCCCGCCAGGACAGTTTTCACGAAAGAAAGAGACGCCAGGAGAGAGTCTGAGCGATACCGTTCGGGTATCTCCCATACCAATCATGAGGATCCCTGCCAAGGAAACCACCCTGACACCTGACGAAGTGGTCCACTGGCCACATGTCAAGAGCATCCTCAAACCTCGTCTCTTTCCAAGAAGAGGAAGGAACAGAAGGGGATAAAAAAAAGGAAAAGACCCCAAGATACTGATAAGCATAACATATATAACATTTAATACGTCTACATTTACATTAGTTAGTTAAGTATTTTATTCTATTTGAATTAATTAAGTATATTTTGGTTATGTGTAGGGAATACGAGTGGATTGAGCAAAATGCAGAAAAACCGGCAAGATACCACATTTGGTGGATGTTATTGGGGCTGCCACATAGTACACGTGTGTATCGTACACTCACCGTCAAAAGAACGTGCAAGGTTTAAAAATCGAGCAAGAAATATAGCAAGTCTCATGATGATGTCATCATGACATCATCAACCCAATTCCAATTTGTCATCACGTGAATAAGTTGCCATCCAAAAACAAATCAGTTTTTAGTAGTATGTTGTGGATCCCACTGAAAGAAAAAAGGAAACAAAGGAGTTTAAAGGAAACAAGCAGCTGCTTGTTTCTAAAAGAGGTCGGCAGAGAAGTTTTAAAAAAAAGGAAAGTGCTGGGTATTTTTTTTAGAAACATCTGTTTTGTTTTTGTTTTTGGCACGCATAACATAAAAGAAAAGTTGCTGCTCTTCTTCACGGGGGAGAGAAGTAGGAGAGAGTGCTACTTGTTGCTGCTAGGTTAGGAGAGTTTTTAGGTTAGTTTAAAAATAACCAAGCAGCTGCTTGTTGGAGGGAGAGAAAAAAAGCTGCTGCTAGGTTTTGACGTATAAGAAAAAGAGAGAGGTTAGGGTGCTGTTCCTTCCTGTTGTGCACGCCAGGGAGGTCTGCTGTTGCCGATCTTCTTGCTTAGCTGCTGCTGTGCTGCCGTTTTTCTTCTTCACCCTTCATCTTCTTTACGGCCAAAGCAGGAGGCTGCTGCTTGGTTGTTCACACAAGAGAAACCAAGAGCTGCTGCTGCTATTTCTTTTTTTTTTACTACAGAAAAAGGAGGTGCTGTTGTTTGGTTCTTCTTATTCACACGAACCAGAGCAGGAGGAAATTGCTGCTACTCATCTTTTTCACGTACAAGCGAGAACAACGCAGAGGGTGCTATTTTTTTTCTTCTTTGTCAACACCAGATTAGCACAAAAGAAGAAGGTTGATGCTGCCCTGTTCTTGTTCTTCTTCCTGTGCATTGTTGCTGCTGCCCTACTCTTTTTTCACACCAAATCAGCACAAAACAGGAAAAAAGGGGGTTGTTCTGCTTGTGTCTTCAACACATGAAAAACGATTCAGCACAATAGCTGTTTGCATCCTCATAAAAACCCTCTCTTCCCTTACTTTTTAATTAGTTTTGATTAATGAGTTTGTTTGTAAATCTCTCAAGTATGTGTAGCTAGATTAATTCTTTGGTTAAGGGTGAATTTCTAAACCCTAGACATGGTTATGAACTAATCAATTTCAGATTTTTCCTTTCATCTCTCTTTTGAAATTGTTAATATTTCACTGTTATTATTGTCATGAATTGCTGTCTCGTTTGTTTAGGTGTGCAACTAGATGAATGTGATAGTTATTTAATTACTAGTTTAGTGTTTTGATTCGTTTTGTCAAGATTTCTAAACAAAAGTAGCGGATTGTTGTCAATGATTATGGGATATTTTTGTTTGATTGCAAGTGGAATATGACTCAAGTTAAATAAATCGAGCTTGTGTGTTTATTGCTTGATTTAACGTATGTCCTTTGTGGATTATTGCTTTCATTAAATTAAATTTAGAGAGCTTGTTCTAGGTTGTTTAATGGAAAGAGATTGAGTGAAGAGCTTTTTTTGCTCAACGACAAAGTGGAGACGAATCGAGATAATCGAGCTTGTGATTGTCTTAGGGTTATTAATTTCGAAAGAGAGTGAAAGATAATTCTAATCATTAACTATTAATCATATTTAGAGGTGGCGAATGATCTCTTAACCATATTTCTCATCATATTTTCTTAACCTTTTAAATTTTGTTTTTCTTAGATATTAAATTTAGCTAGTTGCTTTAGTTTAATTTGTTTACATATCAAATCAAAGTCAATCCCTCCCAATTTTACGTGCAACGTATTTAGTGTGTCTTTAGTGTGTCTACATAGTCTTAGTTATTTCTATTTAGTTTAAGTAGGTTTTCGAATTTTATTTTTAATCTCTAGTTAGTTTCGGTTTGTTTTGTGTCAATAACTTATAAATTAGGAACAATCTTCTGCGGGAATGACCCTTTCTTACTACTATGCTCAATAACGATCTTACTTAGTGCAGGGATTTTAAGTGATACACTTTTTAACGTATCAATTTTGGCGCCGTGTCGCCGGGGATTGTTTTTCCTAATTAATTCGTTATTCGTTATTTGTTTTTTGTTTTGTTTTCTATTTTAGTATTTGGTCTAAATAGTTTCTGTTTTTATTTGTCTAGGTATTTTCTGTGTGAATGTAGCTTACTGGTGAAGAGGTAGATCAAAGGCTTAAAGGGATATTGGAATTAACATCGTCTTATTTGAGGTCAAAAGAGCAGTTTGCACCTTTTTCACCATCACCATCATCTTCACATCCAATTTCCACACCACCTGAATACACTCGAGCATTACATATTTTCCTTCCACCTAGTCTACCAAGGGACTCTTCAAACCAGTAAGTTACATTCGAGCAAGAAAAGATGGCAGAGAACCATAGAACACTTAAGGAGTTAGCGGCACCAGATTTGGACCAGCAGCCTCTTTGTATTCAGATTCCTCAACTTGAGGGTGTCGTTGAGTTCAAATCAGGAATGATACATCTTCTACAAACTTTCCATGGTTTTGCAGGTGAAGATCCAAACAAGCATCTCAAGGAGTTTCATGTAGTGTGTTTAAGCATGAAACCAACAACCATCTCTAAAGAACAAATTAAGTTGAGAGCTTTCCCATTCTCCTTAGCCGACAATGCCAAGGAGTGGCTTTATGATCTACCATCTGGCACCATTATCACATGGAATGAGATGAAGAAACTGTTTCTTGAGAAGTATTTTCCTGCATCNTCAATCCCCCCCAATTTTACGTGCAACGTGTTTAGTGTGTCTTTAGTGTGTCTACATAGTCTTAGTTATTTCTATTTAGTTTAAGTAGGTTTTCGAATTTTATTTTTAATCTCTAGTTAGTTTCGGTTTGTTTTGTGTCAATAACTTATAAATTAGGAACAATCTTCTGCGGGAATGACCCTTGCTTACTATTATGCTCAATAACGATCTTACTTAGTGTAGGGATTTTAAGTGATACACTGATAGTAAGGCTATAAATACCCGCAAAGGGGAAGGCCTCCGGGGCGAAAAAAGGATAGACCACTAGACTCTCTCTCTAAGAATGTTCGTTCTTCTTCTTCTTCGTTCACTCCACCTTTCATCTTGTAAGACTTCTCCCTGAAAGAAGTGACAGTCCTTCAAGAATCACTGAATTCATCCGTTCGATTCGAGGTGACCTTCATCAAACCCACACATCACCGCACACGGTCCTTGATCAATACATTTTTGGCGACTCCACTGGGGAATGACTCAACCTACAATACACTACATTGACAAATTTTAAGGTGCGTTATTATTAAAAAAAATAAATTTGTATGTGATGCCATTTGTAGAATCCTGGACTAATATGATCTAAACATGAGGAGATCTTTTATACACAAAATTAGATTATAGGACACAACTGGTATTTATAAAAAAGTTTAAACAAAAAATAAAAAAATAAGGTGAGGACGTTCTTATAGCTTAATGAGCTGTAGGCACTCCCTCATATTTAGCTGCTCCCCTGCCTCCTTTTCTCTCTCCTCTCTGTTTAAAAAACCCACCGACTTTGGCGGCTGCATCAGCCGTTACGCGCGTTACCACCCATGCGCTCTTTGAGCGAACCCCACACGCGCTTCGCGCGTGATAAACTCATTTTACCCCGTGTGTGAGTTGGCAAATTTTACGACTCGTTATTATTAAAAAAATGAAATTATATGTGATGCTACTTGTAGATGAATCCTAGACTAATATGATCGGAACATTGAGGAGATCTTCTATACACAAAATTAGCCCTTGAATCAAATTTGAGTGAGCTCTAAAATTGGTGTAAGTTGAGTGTAAACTAAATATAAATAAAATAGATATTGTGTGGGTCTACTGATAACGATGTCAGATGTGATCTAAACGTCGAGGAGATCATCGTCTAAAAAAATCAACCCTTGGATCGAGTCCATATGACTCCACTGGAAAGTGTAAACCAAGTGTAAATAAATAAATAAAATTACAGGACACAAAGGTCATTTGTTAAAAAGTTAAAAAAAAATTGTGAAGACGTTACTACAGCGTGGAAATATAGCAAAGCCCCCTAATTACACGCGCCACCATTTGTCCTCTTTTCACTCTCTTTCTCTCTCTTTATTTCACCCGGCTCAAGTGGCTGCATCAGCCATTACTATTGGCTGATGCAGCCCCTTATATAGTAAAGATTTCTCCAACGGAGTTTAAGAGGATGGAAACCAGTTTTCAAATTATTAGTTGGCAATTTTTGGAGGAATAGATGAAAGTGAAACCAACTGATTAAAAGTAATGGTTGAGAGAAGGGAAAGAAAAATCGCCAACCTTAATATCCGTACGCACTTAAATTATATTTTATTTATAATTTATTTGATGTAAGTGAGATTAGATGTATTTTGAAAGAGGTATGTTGGAGGCTATAAGATTCATTTTCTTTGAGTCATTGGTTGCCCAGAATCTTAGGATATTTCCACCCAAAAATGTAAGTAAATTAATAAGGGCAAGTACATTTGGGGGGTTTGTACCTAGGACTCTAAGACCAAGGAATCGACAAGTACAATGGGCAGCCCTCGTAGAAAAATTACCAGGCGATAGACATTTTATCATCTGACATAGTTTCACAGTTTTTGTTGCCTAAGAGCAAGTTCTATGCTTTCATCTTTCTCCCAAATTAGAGAGATTTGAGAGAAAAAGGTAAGTACTAAGGTGAGCTCCATCCCTCAAACTCCTACACCCAGCCTAATATATGGGGCGAAATTGAAGGAAGAGGGATCGATAGATTGATTTGAGGGTGAAAGAAGGAGTATATAGCAATAGAGAGAGTGAAATGCGACACTTCCTGTGTCACCCATTATTTTTTTTAATTTAGTTTGGGCGATAAAGAGAGTGTGGGGCGACACTCCCTTTGTCGCCTCCTTTATCAAAACCTTATAATCTTTTTTTTGTTTTCAATTTAAATCACCTCATTTTAAAGCTTCTAACCCTTTCAAAAATTGATCCAAAAATCGATTGAAAATTAACGGTTAGAAAAAGAGTCAACTTTTGATGTGGTTAGAAGTTTTAGAATGGGATAATTTTTTGTGAGGATGATCTGCATGGTGAGGAGAACTACCTCACCAAATATCAACTATTGGATCGTATCCGAGTGGGCCTAACAAGCTTGGTGTATCGAAACATTCATAAACTTTTATACAACAAAATAATTCATTTTAAAACTTAAAAAATGTACGATGAAGGGCGTGTCGCCCTTCACTCCTTCCATTTCTCAAAACCTAATTTTTAAAAAATAAAATAAAAATAGGTGACACACCGAGTGTCGCCCTTCATTGGGTGTGTCGCCCACCAACCCATCTATCTCAGCCCCAAATTTTGGGAGCTCACTCTTAGTACTTACCCCTCCCTCTAACTACCATTTGAGGCTTGAAAAACTAAATTTTGGGGGATAACATAGTACTCGCCCTAACTCATCTCCCAGGTCTCTCTTTTTATTTTTTTTTCTCTCTCATGTTTTTCTTTCTCTATTCTTAAAAGTCGAAACTAGATATATTTTTTAAATAGTTTTGGCTGATAGTGTCCGTCCCTCAAACCCCTCGTCCCAACCTCAAGTTTAAGACAAGGGAAAGAGGTTTTAGGGAAAAGGGGTACTATTATGTGCTTGCCTTTTTCATCCAAATATCGAAATTTGGGGGGTTTGAGGGCTCCACTATACTTTCCCTTAGAAGGGGTAGATATTTCCACCTAAGTTATTATACTTATTACATCCAACTTATGAGAACATCTTACTTACAGGGATATGGTTACATAAATATGATATAAAGATTAACTTTTTTAATGAAGACAATCTTTTAGATGGCAAAACGACTCGTGACACGCCAATCCTACCCTACCCCGACCCGCTATATCCTACCCTAACTCGACCTGCCTGGATAGATTAAGGTCGACCATGACCCGTTTAATTATTTTATAAAAGAAAATTCTAAACGGATAGGGTTAGGATTTGAAAAATCGACCTGTTAACCCACCAACCCGCCTAGGGTCGACCCTAATCTAACTCGTTGCCAGGTCTACAATTTTCTTTATCATGTAAAGCATCCTCACAAATGTTTGTATTGTTATAAAACTATTAACCTTGTCAAAAGTTGATTCAAAATAATTAGTAAAATGAATGAGTTTTTAAAACTTATATTTAAATCACGTTTTTTATGAGATAACTTTTTTAAAATGATGTAGTTTTCTACGAAAAGGATTTACATGATCCATCCATCCATCCACATATATTTCATTTGTACATAACCTTCTTACAAATTGTCCCTTCTTACAAATTGTCCTTTTGTAACTACATAAAAATGATCTAAAAGTTGATTTATTTACAAAAACAAATCTTTCATTATGTTAATCAAACCTAGCTACTAGGTCATCTTCATGTGAGCCCTACCGTAATTCGCGCTTCTTCAAAAGAAATCAAAAGCAACGGATGCATGATCGTGTATATAAGAGATGTGAACATTTTAAAAGAAAATCTTTTATATATTAAAGATCTAATTTCAAGATAAGGTTCCCTTCCAAATTTACTTTGTCTAGCTAAATATTGCTCTGACCCATTTCGGATGTGGCAAAGTAAGGGAAAGAGAGTTGTATTGGAACTTGTATAGTTTGGAATTATTTATTCCAAGTTCCACTTAATAAACTAGTCTTTTGGATAAGTCTGTGACAAATTAATTAAGGAATATTACAAATTAGACCTGACTCAATTTGGATGTTGTGTTAAGCACCCACACATGGGGTGTGTCCACACTGATATCAAGTCCCTAGAGGTAATGTGGGGATAAGTATGGGTTGAGCTTGTGACTGTGACATTCAGTTGGCTAACCATGCATGAAAGTCAACTCAGACACGTGACAAAACGGAAGATGATTCGTTCTGAGTCACTCAGTGAGTTAAACGTTCTCGACTCAAACGAGTTTCAACAAATCTTGAAATGGAAGCAAACCTTGAAAAAGCGACGACTGGGAGTTTACTGGTAAAGTCAGCTTCGTAGTTGTTTCTCAGGATTTTATGCTATTTGAACACCTGTTTGAGTGTTACAAATGGAACACCCGATTATGGGGCCCACATAATTACCATTGGTAACCCCTGTTTGAGTGTTACCAATGACACCAAATAGCACGGTCCCGTATCTCAACGGCACTTGGGGGGTATTTCAGTAACTTCAATAATATTACCTGAAAGCTCAAACTGATAGCAACTGGCGAGCAGAAACGGAAGATAAAGAAAGCAAGAAAGAAAGAAAGATACCTTTTTTATCACTCCCTCACTGACTCTCACTCTCACACTCGCCATTACCAACAACAGACAAGTAGGAACAAATCAAATGATTCTCTTGATTGCTCTTTTACACCTATAAAAAACCCTAAAACCCTTTTTTCAATCTATTAATTAATCCCTCCTTTTCTTTGCTTCTACTCTTCGCTTTCTCTCTCTAGCTAGCTAGCTAGCTATCGTCGCCCTCTTTCTCTTTCTCTCTCATCTTCATAGCACCTTTTCAATGTCTGGGTGAGGGTTATTCTCTGCTTCTTTTGTTTATACTTCAAAATTTTGGATACCCATTTCGAGATAAAGCTTCAATGGAAGGTGGTTCTAGCTCAGAACCGTTAGAGAAGAACGAAACACAGAAGGGTCCGCCGAAACCCAGTCCCAAGATTGGTCCATTTGTACCGAGAACTGATCATAATCCGAGGGAATTGAAGACTTGGGCAAAGAAAACCGGTTTCAACCCTAATTTCTCTGGAGAGACAGCTAGTGTTAGAAGTGAGAGAGACCCAGATGACAAGAATGACAGTGAGGGGTTTGATTTGGAAAGAGGTGGGTCGTCACCGAAAATTGAGATTGATCCGATCTTGGGTCGGACTAGAGAAAACCAAAGAATTGAAATTGAACAGATTTTATCTGGGACTAGAAATTGGTCCAAGAAGACTGAAGCTGATGGTGTTTTGGGATTTAGAGATGGACCGGGTAGATTTGAACCCCATAAGAAGAGAATTGGGGTTGAGCCTGCTGTGGAATTGAAAGATGATCACAAGAAAATTGGGTTGGATGGGATTGGGAAAGGAAAGGAAGATTCAGCAGTTTTCCAGACTGCCGACGAGAAGAAAGAAATCAGTAAGGATGAAGAAGAGGTGGAAATTGATTTGTTTCCAGAGGATAAGGAGCCTGAGCATCGTGAACTGAAGAAACCGTTAGGGATGAAGTGTGGGCTGAGTGAGAATCCTGGTTTTGGTTAGTTTACTTATACTGTCTTAATTTTTTTTTTTAAATTATTTTCTTCTTTAATTAGTGTTCTTGGCTTTAATGCAAAAACTAGCAATCCTACATAAGAACTGTATTTACAAGTATTTTAGGTGAAAAGACGAACATGCCCTAATTTTTATCACTAAAGCTATTTTCACACAAAAAGTTTGACACAAAGTCTCACACAAAATTTTGTGGGATCCACAATGATATAATCCGAGGGCTAATATTTTGTAAAAATGTTCTACTCATCATGTAGATCATCCTCACAAAAAATGATCGTATTCTAAAATTTCTAACCTCATCATAAGTTGATTGAAAATTAACGGTGAAGAATGAACGGTTAAGACAATGGACAACTTTTGATTGAGTTAAATATTTTAGAATAGGATGATTTTTTGTGAGGATGATCTACATGATAAGTAGAACATACTCACAAAATATTAGCCTTCAAATTGTATCAATGTGGATCCCACAAAATTTTGTGTGAGACTGTGTCAAAGTATTGGGTGAAAGTAGCATTGCTCAATTTTTATTACTTCATTCAATGCATTTTAGATGGTATTCTAGGGGTAGAATAGAAGTATATTTTTCTTGCTTCAATAAAAGTTTGCTTTTTTTTTTATTTTTTTTTTATTTTTTATTATTATGATGGTACTAGTTGGAACCATGTGCATTGTTCAAGAAAAAAAGTTTCAGCTTAAATAACTGTCTAGAAGGTCAATTTCCATTATAATAGTACTAGTAGCGTAGGAAGCGTGTGCATTTTGCTTTTGCATGTGTGCATACATTCATGTTGGTTGTATTTTAATGATAAATACTTGATATTGACGTTTGTGAATCACATTATGTTTTCTCGTGCTATATTTGAATGTTTAAAACTTGATATTGGTATTGGTTACTTACTCATTAACTTTTTGATTGGAAAATGTGAGAACAATTAGAGAGAGAAATGTGAATGGTTGCACATTATACTTAAAGGTATATTGGATGAAAATACAAAAATACCCTTTTTTTAGAACTTACTCAAAGGCATTTTAAGTGTATTCTAAGGGTAGAATAGGAATAATTTGCTTTGTAATAATACTAGCTGAAGGACTTGCATTCACACGTATGCTTACATTCATGCCAATTGTATCTGATTGACTAACTGTTGAAATAGATATCGTGGTTTAGATATTAACTTTCTCATTGAACAAATGGGAAAATTTCACCTAAAAGTGTTTTAGGTGAAAAGACAGTGGCCATTACAAATTATTACTTTTCTGGAAAGCATTTTGTATGATATTCTAGGGGTAGAATAAGAATAAGTTATTCCATCTTCACTAAATGGTAGGAAGGTCGCTAGCCTTTATAATAATATACAAGTATAGATAAACAGATTACTATTATTATTATTATTATTCATGAACCCATTTGAGGTCCTGATTGATTTTATAAGTGACTGTCTCTGCTGTTTCAAACTGCAGCGCCCCTTATGTACTATGGCTTGCAGCATTATTTATCACTGGCTGGTTCTCTAATTTTCATCCCCCTGATCATTGTACCAGCTATGGGTGGAACTGATGTGAGCATCATGCATTTTTCCTTCATTTATTTCTAACCGAAATTAAAGAAGTATGGTAACACTGGTTTTATTTTGAGTTGTGATGACAGAAGGATATTGCTACAGTAATTTCCACAATGCTGTTGGTGTCTGGCATGACAACGATACTTCACTCCTACTTCGGTACCAGGCTTCCTCTAGTTCAAGGGAGTTCTTTTGTATATCTAGCTCCAGCTTTAGTTATCCTAAATTCACGAGAAAGCCGAAATCTTACTGAAAATGTAAGTTTCTTCAATTAAGAAAGCATTATTTCAGAGATCTATTTCACCAATGGATTATGGATGGTTGTTAGACGACTAGTAATCGTACCTCAGTCATGAATGCCTTCAACATTTTGAACAAACTATGAAGTATTATTTAACATAAAATATCTACTTTATAAAATATTTAAGTTTCTAATTTTTTATGTATGTCTCCCCTGAATTTTATTTCATAGTTTACCTAGTTTGTTTCGTGGTCGATCCTCACAAAAACAAAATAGCTTAAAGTCTTCCACGAAATCTCCTTGCTATCAAATTTGAGAATGAGCTTCTTGAGTATTAGGATGATAATCAATTTATTCAGCAGCTCATCTCAGAGACTCTAGTGAACTCTGATGATGGATTTCAATTGAAATTGGAAGGAAGCGGTCAATTGCAGTGTTACCCAAGCCTAGAAAGATGGAAGGACCTTCAAAAGGAGTCATTACACTCAGTTCTACAGTTGCTCCTTAGGGATTGGTCATCTAGTGTGCTGGTTCTCTTAGAGATGAAAGTATGCGCCGACTGCCGACCTAGCATCTTTGGGTTCAATTAGTTCCATGATTCAAGTGAAGAGATGAAGACTGAAGAGCTATAGTGTTGTTTCCAACGAGTTGATGGGTTCTCGTATCAATGACAGTTACTCAACACCAGCTTTGCAGTTTGGCATGCCTTTTAAATGATACAAAAGAAGGGACAAATCAGTGGAGACTTTTTGTTTATACATCTTCGTTGAGTTGCTAATGATTTTGGCTTGCATTGTCTGAAGAAGGGGCTGGGACTTGGGAGATTGTTTTTGTTAACTGGAGACTCTGTTCACCACATCTAGTTTGCTTTATTTATCTTTTTTTTTTCTTTTTCTTTTTCTGCTTACTGAGTGGTACTTGTTAATTCCATATAAAACAATTGCAGAAATTTGAGCACATAATGAAGGAAATGCAAGGGGCTATTATTCTCGGTTCAGTTTTCCAAAGCATCTTGGGATATAGCGGTATTATGTCTCTTCTTCTAAGGTATTTAATGGTTTTGCATTCTAATCTCTTTATTGGGGATTAGGAGGCATTTCTTTATTTGTTATAGTTTTCCTTTACATTTCTTTTCCCCAAGTCATGTTGCAGCATTTAAAATCCTAGAATTTTGCAATTCTCATTCATGTATTTAATTCAGAACAGTAGAATGGAGCAAGGAGGCCATCCAGCTCGTGGCATTGCCTGCAACATATTTCACTTGTGCTTTTCCTAATCCTTGAGTCACTGAACCATTTTAAAAAAAAACCCTAAGTCACTGATAAGTCCTCTTTCAGTCATGTATCAAGGATAAGCTACCTTGTTTTGTGGCCGTGAAAGACCCTAAGGTGCAAAAGGGCTCCAAAACGAATTGCAATAGAGATGTTACTGCTTTAACTGAAATGAAACATATTGTCATTGGTTATTGTTTGTGCATTTTAAATTTTCCACTTGGCCATCTTATTTTCATTTTTTATTTTTTCTAAGAGCTACAAAATACAATAAGAGAAGCAGAAAAACTGGCCCACCTTATTTACTTTGTTCATAGTTTTCTCTATGATTTTGCTTTGGATCAGAACAATTGTTGACCAAAGCTTTACAAGCTTGTTATTGTAAAAATTGGATTGGATTTTAGTTCTAACAGTGACTTATGCGGTATTATATGACATCCTGTTGCAGGTTTATAAACCCTGTTGTGGTTGGACCAACTGTTGCTGCTGTAGGTTTAGCCTTTTTCAGCTATGGTTTTTCTCAAGCTGGTAACTGTGTGGAAATCGGCATTCCCCAGATATTTTTGGTTCTTCTTTTCAGTCTGGTAACTAACTCATGACGAAATTATTATCTAAATTTAACCCATTTAGTTGGAAGTCATTAGTTCCTTTTAGTGTTTTGAATTCTGAAACATTGACGTCGCAATAAGCTTGATATGGTCACTAACTGTTCATTCAATTCACCATTGGTATCAGTACCTTCGAGGAGTTTCCATCTTTGGGCATCGGATATTCCGAGTATACGCGGTAATCCTCGTAACTTCTTCTTTGTTCTATAAATAAGTTGATGCTTCAACCCATGCATTGTGTCTGACTTTGCTTAAATTATATACTTGATCCCTGGATCATATTGCCCAAGTGTACACCAGATGTTTCACATTTTTCATCTATTTTGTTGGCTAGATATTTTATATAGCTTAGCGGTGTCCATGGTATCCGTTTACCTGGCAGCTGAACATAACCATAACTGGTTTCTCGGGTTCCGAGTCCACATATTTTAGTAACTGAACCAGAATGGTTAGTATATGAACCGATTCAGTGCTGAATACTTTGATAATCAATGGAGTCGGAAGGACAAGTACTAGAACAGAGGTATTTAATTAGATTCCAGTTCTGGGTAGTTCAACAACTGAACTGGAGCTGACCTGTTCTTCAATCTCCTCATCCGGACTGTCTCACCTGATACATCAATTCTGGGTAGGATTTCTATCCATCTAACATTCTCAAGTATGAGGAACTATTCTCTAATTGGTCCACTTCTCCACTTGGAAAGATTCCCTCCCCTAACTCGAAAAACTCATTTAAGATGTAAAATGTGACCCTGGGTTGCGCAGATTCTTCCCAACCAGTGCCGTGTCCCGTGTCCACACGTGCGGACACAGATTCTTTTGGACATGCCCAGGAATAGGAAAACAGAAAAAATGAGTGAGAGAGTTTTTTTTAAAGTCTCTTTTACTTATATCAAAAGATTCTTTTGTTGCATGATGGTGCATCAAAACTTGATGCAGAACATAGAATGAATTATTGAAAAATGCATTTGGTGTATGCCAAATTATGAAATTCTGATGTAAGATGCTATAGATATATAAATATATTCAAATATCTCCCGTGTCCCCGAATCTGATTTTTTCGGATATGCCGAGTCCGACACACTGTACCCGTGTCCGAATCAGACGCGTACCCGAATCTGTGCAGCCTAGAAAATGTCTAAGTTGATCAATGATGTACATAGATTGTTTATAGATTAACCTTGCTGAAATATCTACTATTGCAGGTTCCCCTTAGTGTTACAATTGTATGGATGTATGCATTCTTTTTGACAGCTGGTGGAGCATACAACTACAAAGACTGCACTTCCAACATACCCAGTTCCAATATCTTATCTGATGAATGTAGAAAACATGCTTTTACCATGAAGCATTGCCGAACTGATGCTTCTAGTGCATGGAGCACTGCTGATTGGGTTAGAGTTCCCTATCCTTTCCAATGGGGGATCCCTACATTCCGTTTGAGGACTTCCATTATCATGATAATCGTGTCACTGGTTGCGGCAGTGGATTCAGTAAGTATCTTGCAATGTGAATGTTCCAGAAGACAAGTACAAAATGCATCCTCTCTATAAAGATATGAAATTAGTGTCTTTATAAGTCTAACCTTAGTGCACTTGGGGTAACTCATCCAGGTTGGAACTTACCATTCTGCATCTTTACTCATTAATTCCAAGCCCCCAACACCAGGAATTGTTAGCAGAGGAATTGGATTGGAAGGCTTTTGTAGTTTACTGGCAGGACTTTGGGGTACAGGTACTGGAGCAACAACTTTGACAGAAAACGTGCATACCATTCGCATAACCAAGGTGGCAAGTCGAAGGGCCATGGTACTTGGAGCTCTCTTTTTGATCATAGTCTCATTTGTAGGTGAGGAGATACATCCACAACTATGTGCATCCATGCATGCAGCATTAGGGGTGTTAATGTGAACCCGTTTACCGGGGGAACCAAACTGGAAACTCTTTTTCTGGTTCCAGCTACATATTTCAGTGCTGAAACCCAAACCGCTAGGAACCGGAATCTTCAGTATTATAACCGAGATACCCGATTAGCCCATTCAGGTTCCAGCTATTTGAGTACGGAACTGGAACCGACTTATTAAATATGTTCTGGTTCCTAGTCCTGCGATAACCAAGCTGGAACCTGACTGTTGACACCCCTATGCAACATGTGCTTATTAGGCATGTTTTTCCTTGAATAAGTCTGTCTAAGAATGAGTATATTTTTTTAATCTTGGCAGGAAAAGTTGGTGCCCTTCTCGCATCAATACCACAAGCCTTGGCTGCTGCTGTTTTGTGCTTCATGTGGGCTTTGGTGGTAGCTCAGGGTCTATCGATTTTGCAGTACAGTCAAACATCAAGCTTTAGAAACATAACGATCGTTGGTTTTTCCTTGTTCTTTTCTTTATCTATCCCTGCATATGTTCAACAGTATCAACCGGATTCGAGCTTCATACTGCCAAGTTATCTTGTTCCTTATGCAGCAGCATCAGATGGACCAGTCCATACCGGCAGTAAAGAAGTAAGCACAACACTTGCTCCCTTGGATGCATACAACTATGTATCGAGAAATACAGATATTTTAAACGTGCATAGTTTCTAAAAAGAATTTCCTGCATACAAACAGTTAGAAAAAAAATGCATATTTATTATGTTCTTTATGCATTCGGACATGAGTATCAGCTTTATTTGGTTAGTGATTTGAAAGCAATTCATTCTTTTTGAAATCAAGGGATGCAAAAAATCTTGAAGAAACTGTTTGGTTAGGTTGTTCGTAGAAATGATTTTTTGGATACAATCTAGAAAACAGCCCAGTTTTTTGCACCCCAGTTACTTAAAAACAGTTTCTGGATTTAGTACCAAAATTATTCATTTTTTTTCCCTTGTTCTATATCTTATGGTAGAGAGGAACTGACAATAAGTTATTTGGATGATGGCTAGTTTGATTTTGCTATAAATGGTCTTTTATCACTCAACATGGTGGTGGCGTTCTTCGTGGCACTTATTTTGGACAACTCAGTTCCTGGAAGCCGAGAAGAACGAGGAGTCTACATATGGTCAAGAGCAGATGATTTGGCAAACGACCCGTCCCTTCTTGCAGACTACTCTCTTCCAAGAAAAGTTCCACGGTGTTTCCATTGCGCAAAAATCCCCAATACATGACAGAACTTGCAGTGGTCAGACCATGTGAATTTCGCGACATAGTGAATTGAATTGGGAACCTGATGGATCTAAAATGGGAACCTGGAATAGGTACTACTTAAAGAGGAAGAGGAAGGGTATACAAGATTACAAATTTTCAGTATATCCAATAAAAAAAAGAAGGAACATTCAAAGTGTTCCTATCAATGTAAGGAAGAACAGAGATAATGGGTAATCCCAGATTTATTCAATATAGCCAATACAACATTCTTTCGGAAAAGGAACATATATTACAAATGTGTATATCATTCTTTTCTTCTTTTATATGTTTCAGAAGGTTTTTGAGTTTTCATACTGAAGCTAGAAACTTTTCTCTTTTTTTTTTTAAAATTTTTTTTTTTGTCGCGTCCTGGAACATAAAGTATTGACACAAGGTTTAGACGTATCCTATTCATCGTTAGATGCAGTCATCTGATGGTTTGAAATTTACTTAAAAATGATTTTGGATACCCAAATTAGGATTCTTATATAAACACATCTCAAAAACATTAATAGTCTGTTTGGACAAGGGATTTGGGGGAGGAATTTTGTGGGGACCAGGGATTTGATGGAAAAATCATGCTATATTTTTCCTCAAAATCTCTGATTCCTACAAAATCCCTCCCTAAAATCCCTTGTCCAAACAGACTATAACATTTACAATTGCAAATAATATGATTACTTGTGAATCCATTTGAATATGAACATCACAAATACCATGAACCAACCATTTTATTGTTAATTTTCTATTAATAAATTTAGAATTAAAAAGAATTTAGGAGGTTGTGATTTTTTTCAAATATAATCTACATGATCAAGAAATCATCCTCACTTATCCTTTAATCATATTCAAGCAAACAGTAACAAGTTGGGTGTAATAAAAAAATAAACTTGGGTGGAAACATCGGGTTCTTTTTGAGACGTGTGTAGTCAGCGTACGCATGGTGCGCACGCTAATATTATGCAACTCCATCGTTTTGGCATTATCTATCAAATTTCTTCAAGCCTTCTGATCTGTGTTCTCTCTGTCCACACAAACAGTGATGACTGATCAAGCTCTGAGTAAGAACTGTACAAGAAGAACCTCAAAAACCCTAATCCTTTTTCATTGATCGGCTCGAAAGCCCTAACCGTTCCCCACTATATTACTCATCGTTGTTAACAATTTTCAGTCTCTTACTATTTATCTACAAATAGCAAATGTTCACTCTACTTCCATACTGATTAGAAACAAATCATAATGCAATCATCCATTCTGTTCTTGAACTCGATTTCGAATTTCCCGCCAAATCTGATCCGTTTCCCGCCACCTAATCTTGTCTTGCTCCAAGGTCTCCATTATCGTCCAAGAATGGCATCTTTAACAAGTCTGAGGGTAAAATCCCAATTAGGTGGTGGTGGTGGTTCTTCGAGTGGTGGCAGCGATAGTTTTCGGACTCTGATGGATTATATTGGGAAAGAAGGAGAAAATGTGGGAGATGATATGGTGGTGTTGATGTCTCATTTACAGTACGCCTGCAAGAGAATTGCTGCTGTTGTTGCATCTCCCTTCAATTCGGTGCTAGGAAAACAGATGGGTATTGATGGTGATACATCGATTGGTGATAGAGATGCTCCAAAGCCACTGGATATCGTCTCGGTACTCTTATTTCCCATTCTTCAATTGAATTTTTGGAGGTATACTTATCAGTTTTTCTGATAGGCAGTGCAATTGTTATTTTAGGGTTACCAATTTGTATAGTTTTAGTTGCAAATTTTTTTTTTCTTTTAATGGGTCGAAGAATTAGGGATTTGATATTCTTTTTGTGCAATTTCAGTTTTGCAAGTTGTGCTATTTGAGTTTTCTGCAAATTATTTATGTGCACTCTAAATTCTAATACATTGCATTGACTAGCAATTACATGGGCCACGGGTTGACACAGGGTAATACTAGATAAACCTCCTTAGGTGACCACATGATGTGGCAGCTGATATGTAGTTGTGTACATGCCATGTTAGTTGGAATTGTCTGTTCACTTGGTATCCGAGGAGATCCAAAAAGATGATTTGCCAAGCAAACTGATGGCTTTGGAATATAGGCCTAATGACTTGCAGCTCGTCAAACTCTGAATTAGATTACCTCTTGATTAGAGTGTATGTGAACCAGAAGAACATAAAACTGCTGGTCTTTTGTTCCTCTTCTGTAAACTTCTATGATGGTCAAAACAGGAATGCTAAAATGTTTCTTATTCTAGTTTTATAGAGCCTGAGAATTTCCAATTAGATCTGTTTTTCAGTGGTTTGCATTCCATTCTACAAGTGGATTGTTGCGTGGTCCCTTATTTGCCTGCTTTTGTTTTAGAGAAACCAGGCCATAAGGTACAGGTTGGGCTTTGCTAATAATATGGGAACAAGGGTGCTTTTGAGAAGATAAGATGTGTCTGTTTTTCTAAATTGTTACCCTTATGTTATTATAAGTGGTGCTCATATTGTGGATTAGGAGAAAATTCGTAGTTCTGATTGGCTTGTGCTTCTTGTGTAGAACGAAATCATCTTCTCCTCCCTCCGAAATTCTGGCAAAGTTGCAGTTATGGCTTCAGAAGAAGATGCTCTTCCAGTTTGGATAGCTGATGATGGCCCATTTGTGGTAGTAACGGATCCCCTAGATGGCTCTCGAAATATTGATGCTTCCATTCCCACGGGAACGATATTCGGGATTTATAACCGCCTTGTAGAGTTAGACCATCTACCAGTAGAAGAGAAAGCACAACTCAACTCTCTCCAGAGTGGTGGTAGACTTGTTGCAGCTGGCTATGTTCTGTATTCCTCTGCCACCATATTCTGCGTCAGCTTTGGTTCAGGAACACATGCATTCACTCTGGATCATACAACTGGAGACTTCGTCCTTACTCATCCAAGAATAAAAATTCCACCTCGAGGTAATTCTTTTAATTCCTTGTATTTGTATATAGTCTCATATATGGTTGTGTTGAAGTACCATGCAACAATTTATGGATTTTTTTTCATGACATTCATTCATTCTTTTGTTCCTTGGTTGTTGAGATAAGTTAAAAGATCATTTGTTTCCCACTGTTCAAATTTTGCGTAGTAATTTGTAAGTGAGAGGTGTTGAATGTGGACCATGCGGTCCACTACATATGGTATAATTAGTCAGGGTCCCTTTCTTTCCTCTATTTTCAAAAGTTGCTTTTGCTATTTTCCAGCTTAACGTTGACCACTACCATGATTTTGTACTGTGGGTATGGCTTACTAGTTGAATTTAATCTTGAAACCCTGGTATGTTGCTGCTATCTTGTTTCAGGGCAAATCTACTCTGTAAATGATGCACGATATTTCGACTGGCCTGAAGGGTTAAGGCGATATATTGACACTGTTAGACAGGGCAAAGGCAAATACCCCAAGAAGTATTCAGCGCGGTATATTTGCTCACTGGTTGCTGATTTCCATCGAACTCTGATGTATGGTGGGGTGGCTATGAATCCGAGGGACCATCTTCGTCTGGTTTACGAGGCAAACCCTCTTAGTTTTCTTGTGGAGCAAGCTGGGGGCAGAGGGTCCGATGGTAAAGTTAAGATTCTTTCAATTCAACCAGTTAAGCTGCATCAAAGGCTTCCTCTGTTCTTAGGAAGTCTGGAGGATATGGAAGAATTAGAAAGCTATGGAGATGTTCAACAGAAGATAAATCCTGGGTATGAGGTTTGATGTTCTACAAATACCTAGATGAATTTACGCTACCCTCAGAAAAGTGAAAGCATTTATAGCTTTTTTGTTGTTGTTGTTGTTGTTTATTAGTTTTCTTCTGTTGAAATATGAGCCACTACCTCCTATCTGTATGTATTTGCTTGCAGAATAATTCCAGTTACCACTGGGAAATATCAATATCATCACTTTATCCTGTTTAACTTATTATTTGAATTTTGAGATCCCACAATGCTGGAACCCTCTGAACCATTTATACAATTGGTTGTGATCCACCTTACTGTGCTGATTTGGTTTTTCTTATTCTCTTGAAAAATATTTCCTGTTTTCCTTGATTAATTTTGTAATTAATACATTAAAATAAAAGCAAACATACTCCTCATTGGGTAGGTCAATATTTATAACTCTAGACATAAAAAGCAAATACTATCACTACTGCAAACAGTCTCACCATCTCTTCAGACAATACACCATTCTTTTTTGAGCTCTTCTCTCAGTTGTGTGACTTGGTTTTCCTGCAGGATTACAGTTACAGTCCGTCCGCTGCCACCAGCCTCTTTGAAATCTTCTGGCCCAGGAAGCACTAAAACCACTCCTTCATTGCTGACTCCATGGATGGTATAATTTGCAAAAACAGGTTTATGTCCCTTCAGCTCCAACCCATAAAGCCCAACCTCTTCTAAATCCACAAATGTCAGATTTGCACCATAGACTAAAAAATCTGACAGCCCCTGATCTTTCTCCACTGTTTCTTCAATCAAGCTTTTCTCTTCCACCGATTTCTTGATGATCAATGCTGCCAATTCCGATACTTCCGCTACAGCAACAGAGAAATCTGCTTCAACTACACTTAAAATCTGGTTGTTGCTCGAAACATCATCATCTCTTTTGGGAGAATCATTTCTACAGATGGTCACCATTTTTGGTTCTTGACCTTCTCTAGTTTTGGCTATACATTGCCAAATTACAGCTGAGAGAGCTTCAAATGTTGGGATTTTATCAGTTCCATCACTTTTACTTGATATCTCTGACTGCAGGTGATGTAATTGTGAAGCTGTGATTTGGAAGGAAAATGTTTCCATTTTGCAGGTATTGGCAGCTACCCAGTGATCTCCTACAGGCTCCACCCTTTTGACAGAGAATGGTTCTGTTTCTGCAGCACTTGAAGGTTGGATTTCAGCTTTCATGGTTTGGGTTTGGGTTTGTGATTTTGGCAGTGGCAGTGACTTGGTTGGTAGATGTCCAGCCATGCCTTGGCCCCACATGTTGATGAAATTTGAAGCTGCAAATGCATCGCCTAGGACGTGGGCCCAGCTGAGCCCCACTGAGAGTCCTCCGCATTTAAACCAAGTGAACTAAATACAAGAGGATTAGAACAGATGGAAAAATTGGTTATCAAATCATTTAAGTTTGACCATCAGATGTCCCACAAGATAATGACAGCACAAGATATGACGGGTTGATTGTTCTCGAACATCCAAGAAATCGAGACACACAACATTTTGGGTTTTTGTCCAAAAACGTTATGATTCAAAGAAAAAATTATATGCCCAGCACGTGCCGACTCCACTGATGTCAGCACTTGCTGATGCAATCTTCGGATTTAAGTGCACAAATAGCAAGTCTACTAGGCACCCTTAAAACTTCAAACCCATTGCGTGAGCAAGTTTACTAGGCACCTCAAAGCACCAGACCAACGACGGTCATAGGAATTTCCTACAGTTAAAAAGCCAACTGTTAACCAGCATGTGTTGAACCAATATTGGTTTATAGTGTGTTTGGATGTAGAATTCATGTTTCCCAAGAGAAACATAAGTCTTTGGAAACATGAATCCTTTGATTTGTTTGACAACCATAAAAGAATTTATGGATTCTTGAATCTTTGGAAGCTTGAATCCTTTGGTTTGTTTGGCTGTCATTTAAAATTTAAGGAAAATTTTTATTTTGTTGTTTTAATTTTGTGGGGTGTAATCTGCATTGAGTTGGGTGAATACATAGTGAATTCTTAGTTTAGAATTCCAGCAAATTCTAATGGGGGGAGGTGGAACTCCAAAATAGAGATTTGTTAGAAAATATATTTCCCTCCTTCCAAACAAACCATTAGTATTTTTTACCTAATTAAGAGTTGGTTGAAAATTAATGCTTCAAAAAGTTTAAAATTGCATTGGTATTTTAATGAAGTTCAAAGGTTTTAAAATGATGTTACTTAATTTACATGATAACAACTTTTTTTTTTTAAACAAGTTTAACCTAACAACTCATAAGTTAGGTATAGATAGGATAATGCTAAACTTACTATAAAATTTTACATAATTTTCTATCAAAAGTTAATCGACGGCGGAACTATTTTTCACATACCTTTGCGATTTAAGTCTATTCTAAAATGATATGCATTCGTCGTAAATTATGCCTTTGGGTAGGAAATTTTGTAGGTTTTTTTTTTTTTGGTAAGACTAGCATCATCGGTGCAAATAACTAGATATCCAGTCTCTTTCTATAATAGAAAGTTCCTGACACTGTTGCATGTGCTCATAGGTCTGAATTCTGTAGATCTCTCATACTGTCTAGCAGAACCTGGTAATCCCATTTTTCCATGGTAAAGTCAGGGATCAAGGATGCATTTAAGTTCAAATAATGTTTCTAATCAAGGGTGTCTATATCTAATCATCAGTAAATGAAACCCTATAAAAGTGCAAGATCATCAGAACCTAATTAAATCCAAACAGTTATATTATAAGGTCCTAAAATCCCAAAAAAAAAAAAAAACAAAAACAAAAACAAAAAACTAAAAACAAAATATAGTTTAATTTAGGTACTTATTAATTCAAAGACTTCATCACTAGTAAATTAATACCTGTATATGAACCAGAGGTGAGTAAGCTAATTCAGGACCAAGAACTTGATTGAAAACTAGACGATTATGAAGAGAGTAATCCTTCATCTCTAACCATTCATCAAGGGTCTTATCACACCTTGCTTCGATGATACGGACCCCACTATCGTTACACTTGATGAACGGTCGTCCAGTCTCCGATTTTCGAATCCTTCCTGAAGTAACATAACAAATCTCTAGCCATTTAAACATGGGTTCCTTAAGATCTCTTATTTTGAGACCTTGAACAGCATTACTTGCAAAGAAGTAAACTCCTCTAAGGTAATAAAGTTTCATAACCAAATCCATGCAAGTAAGTTCCTTAACCATATTTTCTTGAGTTACTCCAGCCGGTACCACCGAAGACAACTTCATGTCGTAAACGAGGTTTTCGACGTCGTCGGTGGCAACCATAGTAGCTCAACAAATCAAGATGAAGATGAAGAATGAAGAAATTAAGAGAGATTAGAGAACTATTATTAGGGCTTAATTAAGAGATAGATAAAAGATGGAGATGGAGATGAAGATGAAGGGAATAATGAACAAAAGGAGGTAAGAATTATTAAGAAGTTTGATGGTGTTAAGGAGAGGTTGAGTAGTCCTTTAATAGATGGGTGGGAAAGACAGGGCCAATGGCAATGGATGATCTTTTTCAATATGGGTGAGAAATTTTAATGTGCACCACTGCCCTGTACGAACAATTATGGTTTAATATAAAATTTGCTTTTCAATAGGTGTAGTTGAGCTTATTTAATGCCCTAGCTTTCAAATTCTTTCTCTATATATATATATATATATATGTTGTGCATGTTTGTGATATATTTCTGTCCAGATCTATATTTACTTGTTAGTTGAATGCGTTACACTTCCACCCCTGATATAGACCTACTTAATCAAAGTGCAGATCCTCTATCCCCTTGTTTGTTTTATCTTGTAGGGTCTACATATAGAGGATATAATAGTTGTTATTTGGTGAGAATGTTCTGCTCATCCTATTGAATTTTCATTCAAATGTTGGTGAAGTTGGAAGTTTTAGAATGAGCTGATTTTTTGTAAGAATGATCGATAAGGCGAGGAAAACATATTTGTTATATATATCAGCCATTGGATCACCGCTAAAATGATCCCCACAAAGCAGCATCGACAAGGGACATAAGATCTGAACTCTGTTAATCATGTGATATACATTGGAGCGTCTCTTCCTAACAATTTTAACTTTTAAAGTAAGTTGTCGTCATTAGTGCAAAAAAAGATAAAAGAAAAAAATCTTCAAGTCGTAACAATCCCATCCCTTAGCGTAAGACTAGGGAAAGTTTTAATTAATGAATGTGGTACACGCTCCTGTTAGACCTCCACAAACTTGAATAATTATGGAATAATGTTAGAAGTACTTCCAGGATGAGGTGACAAGATCTGCTTGTGTAAAATTACTTTTTACTTTTTTAAGTTTGAAGCAGATCTTGCCACCTCATCCTGGAAATCATCCTAGGAATATTTCTAGCATTATTTATATATATTTTATGTAAATTGTGATGCCTCTCACGATTCGAGCTTTTATAACAAGTGGTTTTCGACAATACTCCACGAGAACCCAAAATAACAAATTATTGGTGCAAAAATTTCGTGCTTTAATTTTGGACTACAACATAAGTAAGTGAAGTGAAGTGAAGAGAAGAGAATCCTTGAATTTTAGAGTGGTAAATATTACTTATTTTCCCATCTCATATATAAATTATTACAAGGTTGGAACTCCACGTACTTCATTTTCTTTGTGTGATCCAAAATTAAAGCTCAAAACTTCCACCCCATTCTATATTTTTTTAAGAAATACAATTCTTTCAAAACTATAAGGTGATAAATGTTATATTTTTACACACTTTACTTACATCTATTTGTGCGTCTATATAGAGATGATCTAGGGCTGACTTTTTAGAAATACAATTCTTTCAAAATTATAAGGTGATAAATGTTTATTTTTATACACTTTATTTGTATCTATTTGTGCGCCTATGTATAAAGATGATCTAAGGGCTGACTTTTTTTTTTATAGTAATGATCTTAAGCAGTGGTGTGAGGGTGAATTTGTAGTGCGTGTGAAGAAGCAAAATTAATTTATTGGGAGAAAACCAACCGCCACGTGTCTAGTGGGATCTAGTCTATATCTATACTATATAAGAGGCTCACCCAGATGAACAATGCGGCTCGAGCTGCACCGGGTGAGTCGAGCCATTTAAGAAAAATGAGGAGAGAGAAAAAGATAAAAAGGGCTAGCTAAGAGTCGAAGTCGTTTTGATCTAGCCGATGAACAGTGTGGCTCCTACAAAGCATCACCGTACCCTTTTGTCGTTTTTTAAAATGCCCCGTGTTTTTCACAAATACCACCATTAAATGCCTGATAAATAGGGGAATAAAAAGAAAAAGAGAGGGTAAAAAAGAAAACAAAGAGAAGGAGCGGACCACGTGGTCCGTCCTCTTTTTATTTTTTATATTTCCTAAAATGCCCTTGTATTATTAATTAATTCCACTACGGGAGAGAAAAAACGAATAAATTAAGGGTAAAAACGAGAAAAAAGAAAGGGATATTGAGGCAGACCATGTGGGGTCCGTTCTCTTTTTTCGATTTTTTTCAAAAAAAAATAATGTCATCAAAACTGGACCAAACCGGTGGCCCAACCTAGGTCCGACCAGAATTTTGTGTTTTTCAGTTCGGTCTAGGTCAAACAGGTTTGGATTTGAGAACCATCGGTCTGATTAGAACCGATAGTCGAACCACCGAACCGGGTCAATCGATTCTTTCATAAAATCGATTTTGCAATTTTTTTTCTAAAAAAGAGCAAAAAACGTACTAAAACAAAGAAATTAGTCTAAGTCTTTTAGGGACAATGCTATTTGAACATTGAGATCAAATGTTACAATTGTAACATTTGACTTTGGGGCCCACATGGTTACGCTTTAAGAGCTAAAATTTTGAGAAGTTGTTCTCTTCACTATGAAGATCATCCTCACAAAAAATCATAACATTCTAAAACTTCTAACCCCATAAAAAATTGATCGAAAGTTGATTGTAAATTAACGGTGAGAAATGAACGGTGAGAAAAAGATTCAATTTTTTATGGGGTTAGAGATTTTAGAATTGGCTGATTTTTTGTAAGTATGATCTGAATAATGAAGAGAACAACCTCACAAAATTTTAACTCTTAAAGTGTAACCATGTGAGCTCCACAGTCAAATGTTACAAATGTAACATTTGTATCAATGTTCAAATAGCACCGTCCGTCTTTTAGATAATGAAGGGATTCCTACTCAACTTTGTAAATTGAAGACACTTATATTGATGATAATGACTATTTATCTATATATTTTTTAATTTTACCTATAAGATTTCCTTTATTTTTTTTATTTTTTTTATAAAATTATTTAATAAATAGAATCGGTTCAACCGAATCGGACCAAGGTCCAACCAGTTTTTGAAAATTTCTGTTCGATGACCGGTCCGATTTTCATAACATTGAAAAAAATGTCAGTAAAAGTAGGAGAGAAAGAACGGAGGAGAAACGGAGGGAAAAGAAAGAGAGAGGTCCGTCCTCTTTTTTGTTAATTTTTTTTGCCTTTAAAGTTTTTTTTTAAAAATACTCGATATATCCTGTAATATTACATTGGATTTACATTTGCAATTGACGTTATATGAAGTCGATCTAAGGGATTATTATTTTTGTATGATGATCTCTTCAACGTCTAGATCACATCAGCTTTTACATAGTTACCAGTAGACCTATGTAATACCTATTTTATTCTTACACTTTACTTACACGTAGTTGTGCGCCCATTACGAGATGATCCAAGGGCTGATTTATTTTGTGACGATGATCTATTCATCGTCTAGATCATCAACATATGTATCTTTCCAAGTGAGCCACCTAAGCGCGCCTCATAATTTGTCAACTCGCAGGCAAAATTAGTTTGTCACGCGCGAAATGCGCATGGGAAATGAATGAGCGTAGTACGTTTAAACATCCAATCTACACGCACGAAACGCGCATAGGGTGGATGAACAGCCAAAGTGCGTGTGGGGAGGCTCGTCTATATATATATATATATATAGCCACATGAAAATTGTCGGTTTGATGACTTCAAATGAACAGTTTCATGTGAATGGTTCTTGACATAAAATTCTTTTGACGGTATGCAGGAGGCTTTCAGTCACCATCGTGACCTTGGTTGTTGAAAGAATGTAACACGTGGCATTTTAAAGTTGACCTGAACTGAATTATCGCTGGTCTAATCGGGAAAAGAAAGTTAACTAAATATGGGACCATACGGATTAAAGCGTCATTAATCCGTATTAATGTAAGAGAATGGATATTGCAATATATCTTATTGCTACACTATTGCAATATATTTTTTATGGAGCTCACATTAAGATTATTTGAGGGCTATTTTTTTGTGCGGATATTCTCCTTATTATGTAGATCATTATATTTTAAAATCAGTCACTTCTAAAAGTTCTAACCCCATCAAAAGTTTATCGGAAATTGAAAGAAATCAACGGCCTAAAAAAAGTCTAAAATTTGCTAATTTCATAGGCTGATTTGAAGGTGTTAGAACTTTTAGAAGGGGCTGATTTTCGAATATGATGATCTACATGATGAGGATAACATCCTCATAAAAAAAAATTAGCCCTCAAACCATCTTATGTGGGCCCCATAAAAAATATGTTGTAATAGTATCATAATAAGGTATGTTGCAATATCCCTCCACTTAATCTAATCAATATAAATGAGTTGATCGAGCGACCAGGGATGGCAAAAATCCCCACGGATTAGGGTCCCCGCGGGGATCCGCCCCTAATGGGGCGGGGATGGGGAGAAAATTCCATCCCCGCCCGGGGATGGGGCGGGGACGGGGATCA
>MVGT01004037.1:775129-789284 GCA_002174775.1 Macleaya cordata | reverse complement strand
CCCCGAATAGTGATGGGGATGGGGATGGGGGAGGCAAATCTGACCCCGCCCCGTTGCCATCCCTACAAGCGACTTAATTGACTAGAAATATTACAGTTCAGTACATACTATAAAATTATTGTCAGTTTAGTCCAAAAGTATTTTTATTTTTTTTATCTAAAATGCCTCTTAACTAATTACTAGTTATCCTTAACTTATGGGGCATTTTAACAACTAATTTTTTTTTTTTTAGAAATTATTTATTGATATCTTCAAAATGAGGTTGTGGGTACAAACCTTGCAGGTTGTTGCATTGCCACAAGATTTGACACATGTAATTAATTATGTTGGAATTAGTAGTTTCTCTTAGGCCGTGGTGGCGGATTTCTCTTCGTTCGTAGTGACGACTTCTTTTCGTCCATGGTGGCGACTTCTTGGATGACCTTGGCGGTATCTATACGTTTCTTACACAGCCATTACTAGTAATTAGCGTCTTAGTGGTGTATGTTCGCTTTGTCATTGTAATTCGAGCATCAGTTCCTTGTACAAAAAAAATACAATACTTTAGTTCTTTAATTTTTTTTTATAATTACGAAATATGCAAATTCAAATTTGCATATATAAACTGAGATTCTTATTGAGTTCAAATACGAATTGTATAATTGGACTTCTTATTGCAAATTTAGAAGATTTATTTATGTTTCTAAAAAAAGATTTAGTTTTAGTGACTGATCTAGTTTTGAGATCTCAACGAATGCTTTCCAAAAATATAAATTTTTATTTTTAACGAAATCTTATTAGTGGTTTAAAAGATATAGCATTTTAAAGTTTTAAAACAAAAAAAATAACAAATTTTCTCTTTTCGACAACTGTTCACCCTGATTGAATAAACAGAATGGGATCAAATAAATAAGGGTTTTTTTGTTGATCTCTTCCTAAATTTTCAGTGGTTTAATCGGAAAAAGAAAGTGAATTAATTAACTAGGGAATCATCTGGATTAATCTAATCCAATCCATATAAATGAATTGGCTTGTGGGACCATAATCCAGCATTCATGATTTTTATTTTTATATATATATTAATTTTTTTTTGTGACCAATGATCATGATTTTGAATACAATTTTGTGAGAGAAAATATATAAAAGAAAAAATAATAATAACTACCATATAAGTTGTCGTTGGGTGGGTTTTCAAGCCCACGCGAGATGAGCATGTCGTTAATGGTTTTTTGTTACTAGCCATACATTGAGTAGATCAAAAAATTTAATAGTCTTTTTCAGTATTAAAAATTTATTAAGTATTTAAAAAAAAATAGTATTTTTCAGTATTAAATTTTAACTAATTAGTTTCTGAAGGGTTAAATGTAAGTGTAATGTTAATAGCTTTAAAAAAGTGAGTGTTATCCTTCTAATGTGTGCATTTTTATCCCTTCAAAAAAAAATGTGCATTTCTTAAGGTTTTATGTTTCACCTACATTATTACACTCGTTTACACTAGTCAGTGGAGGTAAGTGGAGAGAATACAAGGGATGATTTTTTAGAAAACCAATCTTCTCAACATGCAGACTCCACAATACAGTGTAAATGAGTTGTAAGTGTGGTATTAATAGAGAAATAATGAGGTATTACCACTTCAATATATGCACTTTATCTAATATAAATCCAGCGTAAGGAATAAATCTAACTTAAAAAATCCACGTGTAGGGCTCGTCTATTTACAAATTTTTTCTAATAAAAAGATAATATATTCATACTGTGAATATTTCTGATCATACTGTGATTTCAATTTAGGTTGAGAAAATCAAATTATTAATTGTTATTTAATGTAAATTAGGTGATTATTGGACAAAGGGGGTGTAGCTCATATGGTAGAGCGCTCGCTTCGCATGCGAGAGGCACGGGGTTCGATTCCCCGCACCTCCAAGGATTTGGCATTATCTTTTTACGAGCTGAATGCCTAATTTTCTAGCCACCAACAACAGGGTGTGAGGTTCTATGTGGGTCTCTCACAACCATTCAAATATTATGATGATGATTTTTGTGATGAAGGAGATCATTATACTCACATCAAAATAATTCACATTGTTCTTAAACTTTCAACCCATCATTTTGATCCAAATTTTAATTTAAATAATCTATTTTCCCGTTAGATTGAAGCAAAATTTTAATGAGTTTAGAAATTTTATAATGATGTGATATGCGGTGAGGAGATCATCCTCACAAAAATAAACCATTGAATATTTTTTACAAATTTTAGTGAGTTTAGAAATTTTATAATAATGTGATTTGTGGTGAGGAGATCATCCTCACAAAAATAAACGCTTGAATATTTTTTACAAATTTTAGAGAGTTTAGAAATTTTATCATGATGTGATTTGTGGTGAGGAGATCATCCTCATAAAAATAAACCCTTGAATATTTTTTTACATAGGCTCTACATATCAGTGTAAACGGAGTGTAAAGATAAGTGTGATATTAAAAAAAAATTAAAAATAGGGTTTAATTAAAAAGAGAGCGGATCTAATTACATCACTATTCTTACATTGAGTGTACATTGACCCGTGGGGCTCATTAAGAGATGATTCAAGGGTTGATTATAAGTTAGGACGTTCTCCTCATCATGTTGATCATCCTCACAAAAATTAGTCCATTCTAAAATGAATAGAGTGAAATCAACAGTAAAATGAATAGCTCAACACAATTGATTTTTAATCGCCAGATGTAGCTACAAGTTTTAGAATGTGCTAATTTTTAGTGAGGAGATCAACATGATGAGGAGAATATCCTAACTTAAAATTAGCCCTTGAATCATCTCTAAATGGACCCCACAAGTAATGTATTAATAAAAATGTAAGAATAACGTTGTAACTTGATCCACTCTCTAAATTAAAGAGTAGTGTTGTTTGGACCGATCAAGTTACAAAAGCTGTGCCCGATGCTTATGTGACATGGTCGGTCACACTACCATGTAAGTTAAAAAACCCTTCAAAATACTTTTGGGAAAGGAAAAGTGGTGGATCCCACTCTGCCACGTAAGACTGGGACACAGCTTTTATAAAGCCATGGGTCCAAACATCATTTCCGAAATTAAATTGTCCCTTCTATTTTTAGACTCCTTTTATATTAGGGCGTTTTGAGAAAGAGATGGTGCAACTAAATTTGGCCTTAAAGAAAATTATAAATGGTACCAACCGTTCCCAACCATACAATTAAAGTTAAACTGATCATCATCCATTAATTTATAATGAACTCCATTTCAAGCAGGTTGGCCGGTGGATAAAACCTACAAAGGACAATGTACACGGAATCTGAGAATAGTGGTTGTGTATTATACTTGTCCGAAGAGATATGAAATCATGGGTACCAAACAGATTTGAAATCATGGGTGAATCTCAAAATTGACAGTGATAATAGGTGGGTTTTCTTTCATGTTTGATAGATTATCCAGAGCTTTCAGAGGAAGTACTTGGCCTAGAATTGCTTGAATTTCTGTTGTGCCTAATATCAAGCCAAAAATGAAAAGAAAAATAACAGTGCAATTACATTTGGTACAAGAAAGCAGAAGAAGCAATTCCCGCCTACCTCAGAAGTAGAGGATATGTTTAGTAAACAATAATGTTACATCTAATTCAATGCCTGTACAAGAAACAAATCTCTACTGGGCCATGTTCGAACAAATTTAGACGGTCGTTGGGTCCAAAAACTCTCTCACCAAAGCTAAAAGTTGATGCATCTCAGCCAAAATCTCTTATGTCTCGGATTTTTGCACAGAGCAATCAACAGTAAAATTTCTTACCTTTTTGCAGACCTGCAAATGGTATCCCATTCATTTAAAGATATCAAAAATATCCTTGGCGTGCTCTAGACTATAGAGGTAGAGGGACATGGTAGCTCCTGTAACTTTTCGATGCCATCACAAAAGTGACTAGGAAATACATGTGAGATGTACTGAGCAGGCTGCATTTACAGAAGCGGTTGAGAATATCAACAGAGACTCTTCAGAAAATGAAGCCTCCATTCGTTCACACCCACTTTCTCAGACATTCGTGACATCATCACTAGCCTCCTCCAAGGAGGCAGCCAAGTACTCAGCAAGGCTTGGTCGAGAACTGGACTTGCTCGTAGATTCCGAGGTTCTGGCCTTCTTCATACCGATGGATTTCGGAAGCCAAGATCCCTCGGACCCAACTAAACTCCTTACGACAGGTTTCAACATTCTCCATGGGTCTTCTACCATGGACTTGTTGTAAAACAATTCTGGTTTCTCCCGTGCAGAGACACAAGCATGGAAACCTCGTCCTCTTCCACCACCTCGTCCTGAACCTGGGTTGGGACTGTTGATGAATCGGGGACTGCTACCTCTTCCTGAATTAGAATTAGGACTAGGACTAGGACTAGGAAAAAATCCCCGTCCAAAACCCGGGGTGCGAAGACCACCAAACCTTGAGGAGTTGGGGGAAAATCCATAGCCAGCTGGGCCACCAGATCTGTTCCAAGCTCCAGGAGGAGTACCTCGATGGCCAGGAAATGGAGTGGATATTCCAACTGGACTTCTCCAAGTATTAGAACTGTGATAGGGAGATGGTGCTTCATGCATTCTCTGAAGTTGATGACTAGGGGAGGGAGTCGCGTCAAGGTTCCTTGGTCCTGCTGAATCAGTAAAACAAGAAATACATCATATTTGGTTTTGCTCATTCAGAACTTGTTGGACTCAAACGTGATCCTGCATATTGTCAAACAAATAGATTGAAGGAAAATGTTATTTTTGAGACAGTGAAACTACTCATTCATTTATGAAATATAATTAGCCTTTAAAGGCATCTGAGGCTTATGGGTCGAGGCCTAGGCTAAGATCCTTTAAAGATAATCAATTTTCATTGCCTCTTACAACGATGCACACCTTAAGATCGTAAGTGGTTCTTATTATATCTAAAATAGATGAAACGCAAAAAATATCATATTTCTTTTCAATCGACAAAGAAACCAAATTATTTCCAGCTCATTCCTAGCCCAGATACCTGGAAAGACTATTTATAAAAGAGTAAAAGACATTACGGAGGAGTATATTTGTATCCTTTTTTGGGAAATCTAACCACCAAATCAAGTAGTCCCTAGGTTGCATAGGGTTGTTTGTAGGAAAGTATGCAAGAAGTTTATGATCCGAGATCTAATCTTTGAAACATTTCCAGAAATGAGTAAATTTTACATGTGATGGATACTTCACTCTTAGGGATGAATTAATAGATGTACCAACCGAGGATAGACTCTTGTTTAGGTCCTTTATAGAAGAAGAACCTCACTGCTGAAATTAGAGATTCACCCAGCTTCTGAAAGTCTTGATTTTACTTTTCCTAATTAGTCTTGTGAAGCTCTGCTTTCACCTCGATTTTAATTTTATTCATAAAGAAACGAATATTAAATAAAAGGGCAGGATCACACACAGAACAAAGAGACAAGGGAAGCCAACAAAGGATCCAACGCACAAAACGGACATAAAAACAAGGCCTTAACCTTCATGGTTTTAGTAGGATCAAACTTCAATATCACCACTCTTCATGATTGTAATCTTAATAGTGTACTCTTTTCTGACCAAAACATTTCCAACTTTGGAATGGGAAATGTGCAATACATGATGAAAGACATAGTCAAACTTAACAAAGATTTTGTCAACCTAATAACTCAGAAAAAAAAATGTTGCACTGTGACAAACAATTTGATAGATCCACAATGTAATATAAGCAACAAAGAAAAAGAATTTCAAAAAGAAAAATAACCTGAAAGATATGGTGATGGCCGAGTAACGGGAGAAGCAAAATTAACAGGAGGTGAGAAACAATTTGGTGGAGTCTGGTACATATGGCTGTTACCCCTCTTATTTCCAGAGAAAGCGGCCATCGGATCCGTATAAAAATCAAACCTCCAAGCTGAAGGTGATCTCTCCTGCACTGAAGAAGATTCTAGTAGAGGATTGTTGAGGTGACCAGTGGGCATTGAGGTGTGAACATTAGGAGAAACTTCGACCTCAGCTGCTTCCATGCGCATGGCTTTCAGTCTTTCTCTCCTTTGCTCCGATTCCTCCATCAAATCTGTTAGATTCAAACAACCAAAACATAATCTTAACAATGTCTAAAGAGAGATTTGCACCCAAACATAAAATGCAATACTAAAACCTAAAAACTAAACCCTAGAAATGAAGTTTCCGAAAAACCCAAGTGTAGCATAACACAGATTGTTACCATTCTAAAGACAACAACACCATCGTCCCCGAATCGGTATATGGAGAACTGATGTCGAAAGATATATCTATGGGTACAGAAGTACTTGAAATCAAAATGGAGACAGGCGGTACTTAAATCATAATATGAGGGCAAGGATGGCTCACGGAGTGATCAGACATGCACTAGGATAAAGGAAATGAGAATTCTCAGTTTATTTGTTACATCAATTTCAGAAAAAAATTCTAAAAGAACCAAGTCATTAATCACTGAGACAACTCAGTTACTAGTCTCAGATGCAGTCTTAATTTTTGCATCACAATCTTCTCATACTAAAACTAACAAATGTTCCCGGAGGAAACAAGTCTCATGATATTGATGCAATCAAATGTTCCAGGAAAGCAATGGTAGTCTTTAAAAAAATTCAAGAGAACCAATAATTAGATAATTCAGTATATAACACAACAAACCACATCCACATAACCTTATTCAATGAACCAAACACTAGAACTTTTACAAAGAAACTACAAAGAAAAGAAAAAAAAAAGACCTAGACAATCTTTGAATTTAATCACAGAAACAAAATCGAAGCATTTAACAAAAAAGGTAGAAATTTCTGAAAATTGAATCACAGTTTTAGGATTTAGTTTGAACATTTTCGAACTAGAAACTTTAACAATGTAAAACATGCAAAGTAGAAAAAAAAAAATAGAATCACTTACCTCAAAAAGGATGACAAGTTTGCTTGGATGGGGGATTTTAGGGAGGGATTTTGTAGGACCAGGGATTTGTTGGAAAACTAGTTAGATTTATAACTAGTTTTCCAACTGTTGGAAGTAATGCACTTTAAATGTTTTCTCTAGAACTATGAAGTTTCTATATTAATTTTCTAGAACTATCTTGCAACAGAAAATTGAATGTAGTAGTCAAATTAGTGTTCCTAAGCAAAGTGTCTCTTCAGTTCTCTAAGAAGATTTCTAGAGTTGTCCGTTGTACTCTATAAATTTGAGTCTTCCCTTACTGCATGTGTATCTCTCAATTGGAGAAAGAAAATATTAAGAAGTATCTGAGCTCTGCTGTAGCAACTCAATCAAAACAAAATACTCTGTTTCTGCTATAAAATCAGGCTTACAGTTTAACTTTCAGATTAATATTTCTAACTTTCTACAACAAAAATAAATCCCTGGTCCCCACAAAATCCCTTCAAGAACTCAAAAGTCTTAGAAAGACCTAACAATTAAGAATTAGTAATTTTAGAAGAACCCTAATAAAGAAATACTATGAATTGGTGATTCTAGAAGAACAACACTCCATGTTTTTCAGTGGGGTGGAATCAAACTTTAAGCATGTTTAATAAAGCATAAAACCAAATTAAATCCTAAAAATTCATGGAGTTCTTGAACCATTTGAGAAACCAAAATTAATTAATAACAAGCTTAATCAAACATAAGGCCAACTTAAACCCTAAAAATTCACATGTTAGAAATTTATTCAAACCAAACAAGGGTGTATTAGATCAACTTCAAATGACCACCCCACTCCTAGAAAATAAATTTCAAAAGTAAAAAAGGTGGGTTTAAAATAAATAAATAAAAAGACAAACATACCTTGATTGAATCTTGATTTGAGAAGCCTATTAATCGTCCTTTGAACTTCTGAGAGAAAAAGGAGAACAATGAGATCGAAGAGAAAGAAAGAGATTATAAAAGAGGGAGGAAGAGAGGAGAGACAGGGTTCGACAGTAACAGCTCGTGAGAAGAGGGAGAACGTAGAAGAGAGAAAGAGAGAAAAATTGGTATTTATTAGCCGTATTTTTCAAAGTAGGACATAATTGGTATTTTGCGTTTTATTTAGTTGGGTCGATCTGGTAAAAAAACGTTGGGCTGAAATATCCATGCTACACTTATTGCAAAGTGTACTGCAAGTTATACTGCAAATACTATTTAGGAGGGTATTTGCGTTAATTGAGAAATGACGCAAATCATGAGGGGTGTGAAATTATTTGAGACCGTAGAATGACTTTTGCAGTACGGTTTGCAGTAGGAAATGCAGTAAGTTTAGCATTTTCCTATGTACATAGTGAGAATAACAACCTCATAAATTTCAGCTCTTCAAGTGTAACGATCATGGTGTTCAAATAGCAAAATCCCACTTTGAAATACCTGTCATCCAGCCATAACAAGCATTCTTTTTTCAAAAAAAAAAAAAAAAAAATTGAAGTGTATCGATGAAAGTCCTTATGGATAGATTCGAGTCATAGCCCAACTAAAAATTGGGGGTGTTGAGGTTTAAATAGGTTTGGATTACCTACGAATGAAACCTAGACCAACCAGTAACCACCTAGTAAGTTTCGAACTCAAGACCTCCCCTTTGAGAGAGGGTAACAATCCACTAAGCTATTGGTTGTTCATAACCGTTAGATTATTATCGGCTTTCTTACTACGAGATTCGTATGAAAATCATCCAACCGCCACAGAAAAAAGAGTGCTTACTTAGAGCACCGCTTGTCGTATTTTTTTGACCCCTCGTATTAATCTGTTTCGAAGTGGAGGAGGAGGGAGGAGGAGGGTTTTACAGTTTTGCGAACTCCGCGTGAATTAGGGGTTTCCAGTGAAGAAGCAGTTGTTGTTGTTGTTGTTTTGTGCAGCAATGATATGTAGGTAAAAACGAAATCTTTGATTTTGAGACTTCAATTCGATTAAGAATAGAGAGATTGAGAAAGAAAGAAAGAATCTTTATTTGAAGATATTATTTTTGTTTGCAGAGAGACAATGTTAGGTTCGGGAGGCATCGAGAAAGATATGTCGAATTCTAATGGATTTGCAGGTGATTTCTATAGCTAGCTTCTATCTTAAACCCTTTTCTCTATTTACCTATCAATTTGTTTTCTTTTGCAATCTATGTCTTAAATGTGTTGTGTCTGGTATTGGGGTTTAGTTTAATTTGAGTAATCATGTTTTTGATCTTTGATGCCTCCCTCTCTCTCTCTCTCTCTCTACTTACTTTCTAGGGTCTGTTTCCTTTTTTCCTTTTTGATTGTATTTTTATTGAAAAGCCGCTCACTTTGGTCTAATTTTGAGATTACTACGAATATTCACATAGAAATGTATAACGTCACTGATATCAATTGGATTTTGTTCATCTAAGTGTGTGTTTGTGTTGTACTGCTTGGGTTTTTAGTAGGGTCGATTGCTTAGCCATAGATTTCGTTCTGAAAAATTCTGAATTTCGTGGTATCAATGGTTTCACTACTAAAGATGATGTTAATGATTTATGTATTCATATTTTATGATTTTTATGCATGCCGACTTATCTATATCCTTGAATATCTTTTATATTATTTTTGTAAAACCCAAACTGGAAGAATTTTAAAGCATATTGTTCAACATATGGAACAAAGCATTGGACCATGTTGGTGTTTCGGTTTTGCAGGGGTCATGTGTCTGAAACTTGGTATTAATGTCAGGGACTGAAACATGTTTGTGTCCCTCACATAGATAATTTATCTTATGAGTTCAAGTTCTAAAACCCCATTTTAAATGCTGGTAGGATCTCATGCAGGTAAATTCATAATACTGGGCTTCATGGTTAACAATTTCCATCTGTTGGAAAAAAGAAAATCTGGAATAACACCCAACCTTTTTTTTCTTGTTGTGCTTTAAACCAGTCCTTTTAGCAAAAAAAAAAGAAAAAGAAAAAATGATAGGTCGCGTATGCTCTTGAAAGAGAATGGTGTCTTCAGGATTGGCGATGAATCTTCAGATTAATTGCTTCAGCTTTTGTTTTTCCAAGATAAAATTAATTTTCAAGTTTCTGTGGGTTACTTCTTTCCTTTCTTTCTTTTTTTTTTTCCCAAAAATTTCTCCGTTGGACAGTTCGAGAGAGTTCGAGAGCGAGAGAGAGAGGGGTTCTCCCTTTGGTCCCTTCGATAAAAAAGTTTACACATAAATCAAATATCGTTTAAATGTTCGATATTAAGCCTTGCTGTGTACAAGTCGTCGAGTTAGAAGATAATTTACCAATTACCATTGCTTGAGCTTTCTGTGAATTTTTTTCCTCTCTTTCTCTCTCATAGAAATCTGCTGAGTCAACTATTATTTAAGAAATAGTATTAAATGGCCTTGCTTAGCATGGTCAATACTTTTATTTTTTTTAAAAGTCATATTTTAAAAGAAAAAGTAGAGTAAAATGGGTGTCGTATAACTGTATAAGAGATGACTCACTTAATGGAAAGTTCCAAAAGATTGTTTTACATGAACGATGGCTAAGAAAAGGCAACATACCATATTGTTTTCAGAGAGATTGCTAAAAAGTAATTTACATTGCTGACTTTCAGATTTTGATAGACATGTTTGTTGTGTAAATGCTAGTGATGACGTGGCATGATGAATGATGTGGCGCAATCACGATAGAGAAAACCGTGAGAGTGTTTTTAGGTCGCCAGGTAGATGGGATGGCAGTTAATTATTATATAAAATGATTTTTTTAATAGGAGCAATAAATGTTTTCTGTTTTCATTTCTCACACTTCGTCTAATTATTCTATCAATGTTTTAGGGGTACATGTAACCTTTTAGGACATCAATATTTAATGTATATAGAACTTGAGTGAATCTTCTCTTATTAATCAACTGTTCATTACGCTTCCCCACCCCCACCCCCACACCCCACTTTTGGCTTCTAAGATTTGACTCAGTTGACTAAGGTTGAATGAGTTAAGAGTCGTGTCTTTAGATNACCCACCCACTCACTGACACACCATCCCGTTCTACTTGTGCAATTTCCCTCGTTTTCTTAATTTTCCTAACCTTAGTTTTCAAATTTGCAATTTTCTAGAGGAAGTTATTATCTTCCACCTTTCTTCGTGTAACAAAAGAAAACACTTTTATTTCGTTGCTTTCTCGAAATTGAACTTGCTCCTATTTGTTGCCCTCGTTGACAATGTGACAAGTTATGTGAACTCTTTTTGCTATTTTTCCTTTTAAACTGAATTCACATTTTTCACTTTTACAGGCGTATCAAATTGCTATGTATTCAAGAGCCGGTTGCAAGAATATGCACAGAAGGAAGGACTTCCTACTCCTGTTTATGAAACTTTGAAGGAAGGTCCTTCCCATGAACCTTGCTTCAGGTCTTCCGTGATTGTCAATGATGTTAAATATGATTCTCTCCCTGGATTTTTTAATCGCAAGGCGGCAGAGCAATCAGCTGCAGAAATTGCTCTTTTGGAAATAGCTAAATTAGAGAACAAGAATGAATCCATAAAAAACCCAGTGGTAAGTTCATCTTACATAATATTCTAACTTATTAGAAAAAGAAAAGAAAAAAGAAACTGTTGTTTTTCCCTGTTTTTACTCATCTGTTCTCTCCACATAAAAGTAATTAGGAGATATAATTTTCTCTTATAGAAATTGTGTATATTAGGGATTTTTTTCATAGGCATTTATTATTATGTAAGCTTGGTATTATCCTGTTACCACAAGGTTAAAACACTTCTGGATGGATAACTGATTCTACTTGCACATTCCGTTTGTTTGCATAATATATTAATTAGAAAGACTAATGTGAATTCGGCCCTCAGGTGGCTTGAGGCATTCTTTGGCAGAATTGTAGGTGGTCTTACAGCTGTAGTTCTCCTTCTTCCTTTTGTCTCCTGTCCCATCCCTCCCTCCCTCCCTGTCCCCTTTTTCAGTGTCATTTGCACTCCCACCTTGGATACAAAGTAGGGCTGAAAGTCGAGCCGGTTGGGTTGGTGCTCTACTGCTCTAATGAATCCCCAACCCAAGGTTTGATAAGCCTCAACCCTGACCCAAAGTCGGGCGGATAATTCTCAACCAACCCAATCCAAGCGGGATACTCAAGTTACTTCAAGTTCAGGTTGATATGTTCTTTATTGTATTGAAATGTATGGCTTTTTTCCCCCCCTTATTTATTGGTTTATTAATTATATATGTAACTATTTCTTTTATTTAAAAGCAAATTGAAAAAGACTATTAAGTCTAAGATATTAAAACTTAATGCACTAATGTGTAATATTATATAAATAGTTATATGTGATTAACTATCACGCTCAGATTGGGTTGAGTTACCCCTCTGACCATTCCCACCTGAGAAATTTATGGGTTGGCTTGTGCCTGCTCCCATTCCAATGTTGGATCCAAGCCGTCCAACTTTTGCCCCTACTACAGAGTGTAAAAGAAATGACATTGATAAGCAAATAGGGGCTAGAGCAAATGATATACTTGACAAGGTGTCTGGTTTATTAAATTTATTATAATGGATTGTAGCTGTTCTTTTTTTCTTGCAGTCAACTTTTAGGTAGATTTTATCTATGAAGTTACTTGTGTGCTTGAATGCTTAGTGCAAATTTTGTTTGTGTTTTAGCATGAAACAGGCTTGTGCAAAAATCTACTCCAGGAGTACGCACAGAAAATGAATTATGCAATTCCATCATATGTGTGTCAGAAGGATGAGACACCAGGCAAAATGGCATCCTTTTCTTGTACTGTTGATATTGGGGGGATTCAGTATATTGGAGCTGCAGCAAGAACCAAAAAAGAAGCAGAAATCAAAGCTGCCCGGACTGCTCTCTTAGCAATCCAGTCAATAACTGGTGGATCCGACGCAAACCCCAGTGGCAACTCTCAGCTTACTGTTGTCCCATGCAAAAAGAAGGGAGCTGAATCTAATACTCCACCTGATCAAACAAAAAAACCTCTCAAACCAAAGAAGGCCAATTTCAAGAAGAAATGGTCAAAAAAGAAGTTCACCAGGAACAATGGTGACCAGGTGAAAAATAACCCAACTGCTGAGGTAGCTGGAAACACCGAAAATGCTGCCGAAATCCAAGTCCAAGATTCAGGAATGCTGGAGGTGAATAAGAATGTTCAGGGTATGCTAAACGGTGGATCAGAAAATGAAAATGGTGCAGGAAGGTTGGCCATCGAAGCAAATAAGAATTTCCAAGAGTCATGGCAGGAGGGATCGAAAAGTCAAATTGAGCAAGGGTTTTCTAATGCAATGGTCTTGTCTGGACTGCTTGAATCAGCTACCAACTCAGCCATGAGTCACCTGCCCGTTGATGAACTTAAACAAAGATTGGGGGACCAGTTTCAGGTCCCTCAATTACAGTAAGTAAATCAAAATGAGCAAGGATTTCAATTCTTAATGAACCAGGGGGGTATTAATTGAGATTCGTGATTGCGTATGCATTTTACTGTTTTGAGTTAGAATCAAGGAACTAACAGAGAAATGTTGTTTTAGGGTTCAAATTTAGGCACTTATCGAACTATTTATTACTCTATATACACAATGAATGCTTTTTTGTGTCTGTTTTCTTTCTGTTAGTGTTTTTTTTTTTTTTTGCTTTGTTTTTTCTGTTAGTGTTAAGTGTGCTGAAAATCTGGGCCATTTATTACAAGGAAAATGCTAGGGGGCACAAAAATTGGGCCCAAATGCTGTCCCACTCCCATCTGATGTCTCTTTTGGGTCATTTTATAGGCGCCTTCCAAAATCTTATTGGCAGGCCATGATTGTAAGCATCTCCTACCTTAAATTTGCATTTGTTATGTTATGGGGCCTACCAATAATATTTCGGGGATGCTTTTGAAATTTCCCGTCTCTTTTTCTGGCTTTCAAATGAATCAAATCTTCCATTGACTTCAAAAATGAAATGAGTCCGGTTATATAGCCCCCCTTAAAAGACCCAATAATCATCGCGTGATCTCATCCGTCCATTTTGAATTTTTGAACGGCCGAAATTATAACATGTGTCTTGTTTAATGAGCCATTTTAGCCGGCTCGAACACCGGCTCGATCAATGGATCGACTAACTGCCTCGATTTACCCCCCAAACAAAAACCCAAAAAAAACTCTCTACTCTCCCTTCTCTTATGAACAGAGAACCAAACCCAGAGAGAGGAGAGAGGAGAGAGAACCGAGAACAACTGTTCGTTCTTGACG
>MVGT01004037.1:731579-758503 GCA_002174775.1 Macleaya cordata | reverse complement strand
ATAAAAATAAGTATATAAATAAATATATAGATAATTTTATAATTAATTATATATATTTACTAAACGGGGCGGGGATGGGGGCGGGGACGGGGTGGGAAATGTGATCCCCGTCCCCGCCCCATCCCCAGGCAGGGATGGAATTTTCTCCCTATCTCCGCCCCATTAGGGGCGGATCCCCGCGGGGACCCTAATCCGTGGGGATTTTTGGCATTCCTAGATTCAATATTATTCGACTGTAGAATTACTATTGAGTGTGGCTCATGTAATTTAATACGAAAATGCTCAACTTATAGTAATATGTAATGAACGATGAATGTGTGGATTATGAGTTCATGAGTGAATCGAGCCCTTTGCAAAATTTGCACATCCACTATGTAATACAGCTTGCTATACAGTTTGCTATAACTGTAGCACTACCGAACTTAATATACATGTATGTGTAGGTACTCATTTGGTGATTTTTCTTCATTAATAAAACGACATTTTCGTTCAGGGTGACTTTTCCATAGAGGCAACTTTCATATTTTTGTGACAATCTCTAAGTTCATTCCTCATCGATTGCCATCTAAAAAAAGTGACTAGCTAGGGCAATCAACTCGTTAGCCGAGAGGAACTGTGGAATTGAGAGTCAAGTTGCAGTCAGTCTCCATGAGGCGGCATGGCATCTCTAGAGAGCAACAATGCAGCAACATTGTTGTAATTTGCATAATATAGGGAGGGTATTTAAGTAAAAAAAAGAAGGGGATTATAACAGAAAAGATTTTTCCTACGTGTGGGGGTGGGGTGTGAGATATTATTATGTATCGGGTAATAAAACGCACTCATCAACTAAGTAGGGAGGCAGGCAGTGGCACCTCTTTTAGCCCGCCGCCCGATCTTCCGCAACCTTGTTGCCAGACAAATTTTCTCCATTTGCCAGTGAAGAAAAGTCATCCCATTTTCACAATACTCTTTTTTTATTACAATACAACCCTCAAATACAAAAACCCAAATCTCTCTCTCTCTCCTCTTTCTCTCTCTAAAACTCTCTCTCTTTCTTTCTCTCTCTAAAACTCTTTGAAACTAGCTGAGCCTTCCTTTCTGGCAGGAGAGACTACTCGACCGCTTAATCCTCCCATTAAAACACTCCACCTGTTCTTCTACTTCTCCTCACTCCTTCCTTCAAAAATCCTTCTCTCTCTACTCTCTTTCTCTCTCTGCAACTGTGCTTCATAACAAATTAACATCTTTTTTTTTTTTTGGCTTTGAAAATCTTACTGGACTAATTTTTGGGCCAAAATCTCTCTTAAAGTGTCGGGATCGAGCTTCCTTCCTTCATTTCTTGATCCGTGTTTTCCGTTTATTACGAGGTGTGTTGGATTCATCGACATGCACATTTGTTTTCGAGCTCTCTCACAATCTTTAATCGAGGTGTTTTAATGCGTTAACCCCCATCAATTTCCTTCGTTCTTGAGAGAGTTAGCTAGCTAGCAGCTTATTATTAGCTTGAATCATCGATCAGTACTACTACTACTATACTCAGAGAGAGAGATCTTCATAAAACTATGTGATCAGACTACTCTTCTTTCTTCTTTCCTGATTATCTTTCTGATCGAGCTCTGAATATATAAAGTTCATCAACCATCTTCAAGTTCTTATTAGTATATATAGTTTTTAAAGATCCGGGAAAATAAAATTTGCAGCTAATCTTGTTCTTGAAAAACTATACGGAGAGCATCGGAAACGGTTAAAGGTACGTGTTTCTCTCTCTCTCTCTCTCTCTCTCTCTCTCTCTCTCTTGTTCTGTTTTATATATTTGAATCATGCATCTAGCTAGATACAGAACACTAACTGTGATCTTTTTTATTTCTGGGTTTTTTTTCTTGTTTCTGTTGAGATAGATAATTAGTAGAGAGAAGGTTTGTTTGATTATTAGTGAAGAAGATCGAAGAAGAAGATTAGTTACAGGGAGAACGAGAACAGCTCAGCTAGCTAGAAATGACGCCGACGAACTGGCTTTCATTTTCTCTGTCTCCGTTGGAGTTGTTACGGTCAAGCCAGCAGTCTCAGATTTTACCCACCACCAAATTTATGCCCTACGAGAGCTCATCATCTGATTCTTCCCATCATTACAACTTCGACACCTTGTACGGAAACGGTAAAAGCATTCTTTCTCTCTCTTTCTTAAACCCTAGAAATTTCAGATTCATGACTCGGATATTTTTTGTGTGACTCACTGAGTCAGACCTTACGAGTCAGTTCATGTTTCAAATTAATTTTAATGAAAGAAACAGAGTGATTTCGTTCTGTGTTGATATTAGATTGAACAAATTGGAAAGAAAATAGTTTAGGGTTTGACTCAGAAAACTCGATGAGTTACTCGGGCGAGTTATTTATTCGATTTTTGTTTACTTGAATTGCAGAGTACTGGTCGAATATCAGAACTGCTCAAGTTCCTCCATACGCACAAGAAATCCAAGATGTGAAAGAAATCAAAGAACCAAATGTTGCTGATTTCTCCTTTTTATCGAGCTTAAATCATTCTCAAATCCAACAAACAGTACCCAAACTCGAAGATTTTCTCGGTGGCGATTCATCATCCATGCACCGATACAACACAGACAGTCAAACAGAGACTCAAGAATCATCTCTAAGCAATGTGTATGAACAGGGGACGACTTATTTTGGAGAACAAGATCTGAAAACAATCACCGGTTCAGCTGGGTTTCAAGCTTTTTCATCTGCTAACTCGGGTTCTGAAGTAGACGATTCATCAGTATCAGTAACTGGAACTCGGTTCTCATATGGAAATAGTCTCTCTCTTGAATCGAGAAATGAATTGCTTTTCTCTGATAATAGCAATCAAAGGTTGTCTTTGGGGGTAACGAGTCAGAGCTCTGAAAAAGCCATTGTTTCTGTCGATTCTGAATCGTCAAAGAAGGTTAGCACTGAAACGTTTGGACAGAGAACTTCAATCTACAGAGGTGTCACAAGGTAATTACTACTCTCTCTGTTTCTTTCTCTCTCTAGAAATTAACGATACATATCGGGTTCGGCGAGAGGGTTTTGAACGTTTTGGGTTTTGAAAAATTGCAGGCACAGATGGACCGGGAGATACGAAGCGCATCTGTGGGATAACAGCTGTAGGAGAGAAGGGCAAAGCAGGAAAGGACGTCAAGGTACTTTCTCTCACTACCCAGTAGTACTAAACCCCAACATCCCCACCATTATCACCATCACCACCAAAGTTTTTTCTGCCATCGAACCACCACTCTGAAACCCAGAGCTTCATCGTCCCTGAAAAATCATCCTTAGATATTTAGACCGTTGATGTTCCATTGAGATTTGGTTATCTCAAATTTTAAAGAAAATCAAACGGTTTGGATTTAGGGAAGACGAATAAGGAAAACGACAAAAGGATGATGCTCTGGGTTTGGGGATTCAGTATCTTTAATGGTGATTGATGGGGATGTGGTGTGTAGTATAGTGTACGGGGGTGGTACTTATTTTCTTCTGAAATAGTGCTTCTGATATGCCGCCATTTCTCATGAAATGTTAAAATTTAGGGTTTGTGGGTCTTTTCTCTTACACTCTTTCACTCTTTTCTATCTCAATCAAACCTTTTTCGTCTCTCTGTTCTCAAAGACTCATAGATGTCTTTCAGTCCCTAGTCCCTACCAATTGACATGACAGCCTCTTGAGATTTCCCTTTGTTTACATCTTTGGATTTCCTTGAGATATGAGGGTCTAAAAAAGAGTATCAGTATCTTTGACCAAATTCAGAGTTTGATTGAACCTCCCTCCCCCACCTATTTCGCCTGAAATTAATTTTTCTGAAATCCTACCCTACCTTTTCGTCTACTTGACCAAAATCTAAAAGAAAAAGTTGCAAATTTTTCCTTTGTCACTGTGATATCAGCCTGCGACAGTCTTCTATGAAATCGCAATGAGACAGCTAACCCCTCCGTCCCTCTTCTCTCTCCTTTCCCCTCTGTTTTGGTTGATAATTTGATATGATGGGATATGTATCTAACATTATTTGCTTTATTTCTTTGGCATGAACAACGCTGCTTTTCTGGCTGTCAATTAAATTTATGTTACAACAGTGTATTTGGGTAAGTAATTCTTAATTTAATTTGTCTTTTTTTTTGGTATGTTTACTTTTAACAGTTTTAAGTAGATTTTAGAAGACATTAGAATGGATAATAAATCCGTTTTAATTTTTTTAGGTGGGTATGACAAGGAAGACAAAGCAGCAAGAGCATATGATCTAGCAGCTCTGAAGTACTGGGGCCCAACTGCTACAACCAACTTCCCGGTAAATTTTAACATTGCAAATAATACAGTTTTTTGTTTGAATCAGAAATGTAAACAATGTTAAGTGTAAACTTACTAATACTAACCCAAGTTGGTGGTGGTGGTGGGGTCTTTCTTATTTAGGTTTCCAATTATACAAAGGAAATGGAAGAGATGAAGAATATGACCAAACAAGAGTTCATTGCCTCCCTCAGAAGGTTCAGCTCACTATTCATATATTCCCCTACAAATTTTGAACAACCCATTTTTAACAAATAATTGAAACATATGCATTAGCATTAGAGTAACTTTTTCTTACTTGGGTTTGCTCTAAAATTTCAGAAAGAGTAGTGGTTTCTCAAGAGGAGCATCAATTTACAGAGGAGTAACAAGGTACACGATCCAAGAAGAATGATTCGAATTAAATTGTTGATTGTATGTGTATCTGTGTTTTATTTCTTGTAAGTTCACTTCAAACTCCGTATAACTACTAAGAGGGTTGTCTATCTGTTGTTATGTTGAACTATTCAGGCATCACCAGCAGGGCCGATGGCAAGCCAGGATAGGCCGAGTTGCTGGGAACAAAGACCTCTACCTTGGAACTTTTGGTAAATACTTATAATTCACATCGACTCCCCTGCAAATTCATTTTTTGATATACATATTGATGCATGCATATATTGAGGGTCTAGGCAGAGTAACTAAGAACATGAGCGCCTGAGATAAGAACAAACTCAGAATTTGAGGTGGCCCTATTTGAAGGCACTTATTCGTCACTCTTTGGTCCATAGGTTATGGATCCACATACCAAAAAATAGCCTAATTGACAAAAAATTTGTTCAAATATAATGTCCAAGCTACTCTGCAAGACGAGGTGTAATGGTCCGAGGTTTAAAATCTTGTCTCGACCGAATGTTTCTGTTGGTTACCCAAACGTTTCTGTTCCTATATTTTGAACATGGATATACCGCCCTCCCATTCACAATGTCTGCAAAATAGGATGTTAGCCAATGCTAAGTGCACAGATATGTTCAATTTCTTCTCTTCATGTAATTTTAGTTGACATCTTAAGCGTGCCTATGTTTTTGTAAACTTGGCCTTTGAACCTTAAAACCATCTGTGATGACTAACCCAAACTATTAACTGCATTGGATCAGGAACTGAAGAGGAAGCAGCAGAGGCATATGACATTGCAGCAATAAAGTTCAGAGGGTTGAATGCTGTAACCAACTTTGAGATGAACAGATATAACGTCGAAGCCATAACCAACAATGAACTTCCAATTGGTGGTGCGGCTAAGCGCCTCAAGCTCTCTCTTGACGCTGAATCAGAATCACCACAGGCACACCACGAACAAGAACCCCCGACTAGTAGTTGCTGTAGCAGCATTTCCACTGCCCCTGGGGTCTGTTACGATTCCGCAGCCACCTTATATCATCAGAATCTCTTCCACCACCTTAATTCTACTACTGATGCTTCTTCCCAGACCGTCGTTACTCCAACAGTATTATCTTCACCGTCGGATTTTTACGGCCGGAATTTGTTGTATGGAGGCCCAACCACCCCTTTTAACATCAACAGCCACTTCAACAATACCAATACTAGTGCAGCTAACCTTAACCACCAACCCTGGAATGTGGCGGCGTCTTACTCCAGTAACTGAAATACATATGATCTGATCTGACCCACTCCTTACTTTCCACTAAAACAGATCCCTTGATCTCCTTTTCCTTTGGTGTTTATAATGACCAAATGGCCTTTCTAATCCACCCTCGTCTTTACTTGAAGAAGTGGCATACTTTTGTTGTAAGAAGCCAAGTGAAGAATTTCTGTAGCCTTTAGTTTTTGGGTTTAGTTTTAGGGTTTTTTTTTCTTTAACATCAGTGGAATGTATGTTAATGTGCACGGAAATTGTCTCTCCTTGTATGGAAAGAATTTTGGGAGGATTAGATTTCTCCGATTCCGTGTTTATGATAAGTTGTTTTAACTCATCCTCTAAAAGTCATTTCTAGTTTAATGCAATGCAGCTTTTTAGCTTATTCAAGGCTTCCTTGTTCTGTATGTTTCCTTTCATCGAACTTTACCTTGTAAGTAGTAATTATGGTCTTCCAACATTGACCAGAAGTCAAAGCAAGCTGAAACCACAAGTGTAGGTAAAGGATTTGGGCTAGGAAATTCTTGTACGTAGTAGAACAAATAAACCAAAATTAGTTTAAACCAAGTGCGACCAAAGTGTAAGAATAGGTGCCAACCCGGGTTTGCCCGGATGGTTAGGCATCCCCTCCCCTATGGGGTAGGTCTTGACTTCAAGCCTTTGGGGCTTTTCGTGTAATTGTTTAAACTATCAAAAAAAAAAAAGAAAGAATAGGTGGTGTTTGTGTGTGAACTGTGAAAATGAATTGGGGTGCAAGTGTAACACAAACGCGGATGAGGTGTGTGAGAATGAACTACTAAATTTGTATGGGGATCACTAAAATTTATGTAATGATACTAAATTAAGGCAAATACAATAGTATTTTGAGCTTCGAATTTTCACAAAAATTCTCCGGATACCAGGCACAGCCTAAGTTGTCAATAACTATAGAGACGTTAACAACTTAACAAGATAGCACATGGAGTGTTTTTTTTCTACACCTCAAATGATCAGATGGAGAAAATGGAAGTTAGAATGAATAAAAAGAACTGGATGGGTTTATTAGAGAAAAAAGATTGTGATCCAATGGTTACATGGACCAATGGTTTGATGGATTGAAATGGAGACTAAGACCAGGAGAAAATTCTGAAGATCAAAAGAAATTTCCAAAGATTGAAATTTGAAGATTTTGTTTATAGACCCATAAGTAATGGATTACATCCGATCTTTAGTGTCACGTTGACACCTTACTTATAAACGCTCTTATTTGCTTCGTCAGCAATCATGTGTTATATATATCCACACGTTATTACATACATTATAAGCAGAGCCAATGTACGAACTAATTAAAAAATTTCTCTAATTCTAGAATGCTTTCGAAGCGGGAACGTAATTCGAAGTGGGAGTGCAATGTTCTGGAGGGGAGTGTCATCCCTATACCACGATTCTGATTATTAAGGCATATAATACTATCATATTACAATTGTATTATGAATTTTATGTATTTACATTCACCCTTAAAATTTACACAATATTACTACTCATCCTACTCATTTTCCGTAAAATTTATTGCTAATTTCGGGCATCTAAATCTCTCTTAAAATTTCAAGCATAAGGAATAATGTTATCAGTTACTAATTATAAAAGGGAATTAGAAAGAGGTCGTGGTGGCCTTACAGAATATAGGGGCCAGAGGCGGATCCATGAATTTCCTCTAGGGTGAGTGAGTCAGTGTTGACTGAGGCAGTGTTGATTGTGTCATTGTTCATCGAGTCATTAAACGAGGCAATCGATACAATAAACTTTCTAGTAAGAAATTTTTAGCAACATCTAAAGGTAGCAATGCTAATAATATCAAAAAGGGATTTGTGACAAGAGATTTTTATCAAAACATATTGGGATTTTGTATCCCAATCCTTAGGGATTTCTAGTTTTTTAAAAATAGGGTTAAGTGAGAGAGATATCAAAAGAAATTGAGTACCCTGACCTCTATGCCCCAAACTTTTCATGTATTTTTTTATGAGTGTTTTTCTTATCTTTTACCAGGTTTTAAAAGATCAACAATAAACACACTTTTAATATATATAGGTGCATCAAATTTGACTAAACCAGTTATTTTATTAAATGTTCTAAAAATGAGGAAGGATATTGCATCATGTGTTGTTGCACTACTATGGCACTATTATTTTTCTTTTGCCAAAGTGGTAGCCGTATGAAGATGATCCAAAGGCTGATTTTTAATGTAGATGTTCATCTCACTATATAAATGATCATATCTAAAAATTAGTCCATTCTAGAATAATTAACCCCATCAAATCCATTTGAAAATTAATTGTAAAAAAAGATGCATACCTAAAATTTGCCTATCTTTTAAGGACTAATTTGAGGGGGTTAGAAGTTGTGGAATGGGCAAGTTTACCAATATGATGATATACATAGTGTGGTTAGATCGGCAATATGTGGGCTCCTCAAAAAAATGGTGCAATAGCAGTGTAATAATGATGGTACAATATCCTCTTCTTCAAAAAATGATGGTCTAACTGTAGATCAAAGAAGATAGAGTGGTCAAATTGAAATATTTTGTGGTAAGTTTAGTCAATTAACCACCCACTCCATAACCTAGATCCGCCATAGGGGTCTCCGCCAGATATACTGTCTGTGCGATCCATTCCTGTTTGGCCGAGGTGAATTTAGGTTGGAAGGCAATCCATGGAAGCAGTGTCGAATGTGCATCTCGATCATCTGGCCAGACGTACTTCAGATATCTCTCTCTATATATATATATATATATCATGGAGATAGATAAACACACGAGCACTGCTCGTGGTAAGCTGAAAAAAAATGCATCGTTCCATACTAACAAATGGGGGGATACAAAGTTACGAACACATGACCTCGCATATGAGATGGTCAGCAAAAGGGTTGGTACTTTGTATCAAGCGAATAATTGCTAAGGATGATCACAATTTTTTTTCAAAACTTTTTTTATGCGGTCAGATAAAATAAATCAGAATTTGTTGGATCAACAATAAAGACTTGCCCAACCAATGTTTTTGACACAATAAAATGCATCTGATTTAACCAATGCAAAAACAATTATGTAGGTGGTTGTCACAGAGAATAGTTCATTTGTATGTGCCTTCTATGTGCCCACGTTGATTTGATTCGAACCAACGACTAATTATTTTGTAAGATTATTCTCCTTGTTATATAGATCACTCGCAAAAAAAAAATAATCATTTCTAAAATTTTTAACCCTATCAGATGTTGATAGAAAAAAAAACGATGATAATGAACTTTTAATTTTTCAATCAACTTTTGATAAAATTAGATGTCTTAGAATAAATTGACTTTTTGTAAGAATGATCTATATGGCGAGGAGAACAATCTTACAAAAAAAATCGGTCATTGGTTCGCCTTCATGCAAGCCTCACAAGCTAAAATAAACATGGGCACATAGAAGGCACATGCAAATGACGACAAAAGATCTACTCTCGTCACACGAGGGTCACTCTTCCACATCCATGTAGGCATAGGTTGGTACAAAATTAACATTTGGCAACGGTTTACGAATACAAAAGGCAACATTTCATTAAAGCGTCTCCAAATCTCTGATTCGACATCCTAACCCTTCGCCTATTCGCCGTGGCTGTAAGTTCTTAGTAACGATTTAAAAAGCTCGGCTGAATCCCTACTACCAGCAACGCCCTATCCATGTTATACAAGCCAGTTCAATATCACTTACTGTTCCGAATTTTGACTAATGTGATCAGTTCAAAATCATTCGGATCAGTTGAAATGTCTTTCTCCCCCTCTTTTTGCTAGAACTACCAACTGCAAAAACTAGTCCTTGAAGCAGGATTGTGGGAGCTGTGACAATCTCGGCAGCGCAAAATAGACATCTTAGTATCTTATGACTTGCCAACAGGATATAACTTGGATGAAGTAAAGAGTAAAATGCTACAGTAACCCTAGATTTACACCCTTATATTATAGAATTCGACATTCAACTTTTGACCGAAATTAAACCTGACACCAATTTTATAATCTAAGGTATTGTTCGAGTTGCAAATCAAAAATTCTTGTAACATTACTCAAGAAGCGGAACGGAAAGTAAGAGTGAAAACAGCAAATTAAAAAATGTCTTCATCCGACAACAGTTTCTGGTTACTAAAAGCAGGACTAAGACCAACTTAAAGTTTTGTACTGATCCGAGTGGTTATGTAAAACAGATTTGAAACAATTTCTTAAGCCTCAACAGATTACGCATTATACAATGTGGGGCATACGAACCATTTTTGAATCATTAAAAGAAACTCCTTTTCAGTGTGAAAATCTCAGATTCCATTCTTATGTTCCTGCCTTACATAAACAGCATCTTTGACTAGCAAAACAGAATCATCATTTTCAAAACACTTTTTTTCTTTTTAAGAACAAATTAACAACCACTACCTACAATTCCCACAAATACGAGAGGAAAAGACAACCAAAAACACCCGACACTGCAAGACCAAAACCTTCCCTGTATGGAAATAGAAATTTCATTTGGGGTCTGTCCCCAAATCTTTTTCTGTTTTACTTTATGATCCACCCACCATAAGACAATTAAGCGGAAAAGAACACATCCTGGAATATTTGATTAGTATTGTGATTTGCGCAGACGTCATCCAACGGTCAAAACAGTGCCGTCTAAATGCTCTGGGTAGCAGGACGACTCGAACAGAACCAACCAATTCCGCAGCCATGAAAGCCCAGCACATTTTTGTTCCTGCATTGCAGGGACAATAATGTGAAGGTGAAACTACTGATGTACCATGGAGAAAAGTTACCTGCCTGTTCTTGGAATACCTCAGGATGATCCTTCTTTCCAGCCGAGAGCATTGCTTTGCTTGTGTTCTAACGAACGATGGAACAATGACAATCATGAATTTAAGTTTACTACTTTCCCTGCAGTTAACTCAAAAGATAAAAGTCGAATCCCCGAACTGTGAGAAAAATATAGACCACCTCCATCTGAGGGTGACCAAAATAAACTACTTTATAATCATTTAAAAAGCGGTTCCATATAAGTTCAGATTGTGCTCTTGCCATATTTGATCTTTGATAAAGACACTGTAGAAGACGACCTCTTCCTTGGTTACACGATACCAAGACATAGTTACAGATTTGGTATACCTGATGGATGTTAAGTATGCAGAATATATGAACCCAATACATATTTCTGGCCAGCCATGCAAAACAGTTAGTTTGATGATCATATACAATTCCAAGCCCATGCACTTCGAACCGTTACGAGGTAGATCATGCAGCTAAGCAGAAATTGAGCTCCCACCATCAACAAAAAAATCACTGGAGATAACAAATCACCTCTTTGCATTTACAATTCCCAGATCAAGTGAACATGATTGGTGTGCATTTCAAATAGGTTAGATTTAGAAGAACAAAACCAGTTGCCTGAACCCCGGCACCCTATTGCGGAAGGGGAAAGAAAAAACAGCAGTACCATGCAGATCGAGGCAGTCCGTGATCGGCATCCCTGCATACTGAAATACCAGATTCACAGGAAGGACTGCCAGCCAACTTCCCTCAAGTGTCCCCCATCTGTACTGACTGAAGTGGGGACTTCAGCAACTTTTTCAGCGAATCCACAATACTTGCAAAGGATGGTCGCTGCTTAGGATCACTGTCGAACAAAATATACATTTATCAACATGTGAAGACAAGGAACAAGCAGAAAAAGAAATTAGATGAGTCCAAATAATTAATGAGCTTCATTTTTGCGGCTATTGGTTTTTCCAACACCAGCAAATGGTATGGATTTCATCATATCCAGCTTGTCTGGCAAAATCCAATGGCCTAGAAAATCAAGTTAATGCAAGTTCTTCGCATATTAAGGAAGTTTTTTATATGTCAAATAGAAGATCAATTTAAATGCAATCGCATAAATGCAGTCTCTTTTTCATTTTTTCACTCAGAAGTACTAAGTGCATGAGGTATTGGATTTCAGACAATGTGGAAGTTCTGCACAATAACATTCGTCTAGTTGACTGGGCTACTTGCATAACTACCATGGGTTTCAATTCTTCTTACTCGGAAAGCAATGTTGTCTTCTGACGTTTCTAGCATTTGGGACATTTGCAAAATCTTTATATGGAAATTTCCTCTTCCGGTTAGGACCACGTGATGCCACAGACCACTGGCTACTGTGGTTAGACACGTGGCTTCCGTTTGGTAGGGAGGTCGTGGATTAAAATCCTACAAAGGGCCCTTCCGTTTGCTGGAGTTCTTACCCCTAGTTTTCCTAGGGCCGGTTGTAGCCTAGTAGTCAACCACAAATTTCATCCGGCTCACGGTGTTGCAAGGCTCAAATCGTGTTACCGGAGAAAAAAAAATGACTAGTAACAACCATGAAGGAAATTAAACTACCAAGTGTTTCAAATATTCTTACTCATCCCAGCACGACTCCATCAGAGATGCCAACAGAGGGCAGGTATTCTGCGGGATAGCAAGCCTTCTGTTCTGGAAAGCAACTGCTCCAACTACCTGAAACATTACATTGCTAAATCATATAGTGAATGATTTAACTCTTTCATGCACTGAAGAAGTAGGAAGAAAACCTGTGGGTAATATATACCTGGGCAGGCCCAAGTCCACTCCAAGGTTGTTTCAAGGTTACAAGCTCCCACAAGATAACTCCAAAGCTATAAACATCAGATTTCTCGTTTGAGGGTTCTCCCCGGAGGAATTCTGGAGCCATCCACTCAGGCTGAAAAAACCAAGGTTAATGACACACTGATAGTTGCAGTACCAAGAATTATCAACTTGCAAAGGTGTCCATACAAATATGGTAATATTTTGGTTAAGGACATTTAGGTTCGTCACATTTGGCAGGCCTGGACTTAAAGATGGGAAACATAAATGGGCAACTAAACCAAACAAGGATCCAGATATAGGAAAAACACAAGGTCACCAAGTTATTGGAATATTGGAATTTTATCAGAATATGCATTTATTTCATTTATAACCAAGCAACTGCATTGAAGATACCTCCCTAATTTCAAGATAACTAAAATAGAGCAGTGCAATATAATCCGACTCTACTCCAAACCAGAAAATATCCAGACTACTACAAGTTAATGCTCTTTGGCTAACCAAATTATAGAACCATGAAACCACAAAATCAACTCGTAATGAACTCTTTAATTGGGAATTAAATCAGATCCAAAGTCACCTAGGATAATCTGTTAGATTTGTTAAAAACATCTCAAACCAAGAAATAAATAGAAATGAACTCAACCACATTTTGATATGTGGTACATATATGAACTTGACATGATTGGAGACAGAGAAATCAATATAAAGCAGAGAAAAGACTTACAGTGCCAGCAACAGATTTCGAAGATAAAAAGGTGTTCGCCTTAAATCTGGATAAGCCAAAATCGCACACCTGAATGATGGAATATGAGAGGAAGTAGATAAACTATGTAGAAAATTTTGACAATGGTGTTTAAATATATGGCCTACCTTCACAGTCCAATTCTTGTCTACCAACAAGTTTGGAGACTTAAGATCCCATTGGACAATAGGAGGACTTAGGCAATGAAGATAATTGACCCCCTTGGCCTGCATCAACACATTAAAAATAACCCATCAATGTAAAATATGATTCACAGTATATTAAAAAAAAAAAAGTAATTACAACTGGCACACGAATCACATCCAATGCAATGCGTAAGCGCCTCCTCTTATCCAAAATTTCACCAACAGATGCTCTATGTATGAGACGAAAAAGGCTACCCCTGTTACACAAAGATTCACGAATTTGGATGGATTATGCAAATTAATCGTAACCGAGGACACAATGCTTTGCTATAACTATGCAAACTAAGATACTTTACCTAGGTAAATACTCTGTCACTATCGACAGATGTGGACGCTTAGTAACAGCGCCCATGAAAAGAACAACATTTGGATGCCGTACACGTTTCATTATCGCAACCTACAAGCGATTATGAAGAACTAATTCAGTGGAAACTCTTTGGGAATTACATAGATGAACATGTCAAAGCACATCAAAACTCAATTTCTTAAAATATAAAGGTGGCACAAAATTCAGATTAAGACTGTTAATTGGCAAACAGGGAACCAACACCCCATACGCAGATCATTATATCTCAGGTACAACGCACATCACTGAGTACTATGTCAAATCCCATGTTTCTTATTAAGCATATACGCACCTCTCTCAGAAACTCCTTCAGTTGATCATCATGAAAGTCCTGAGTAGTTAGAACCTTGACAGCAACATCCTGCATTGCATTTCAGTATATAGACGTATTACGTTTCAGCAGGAACTAGGAATCAGTCCGAAAAAGTAAAACATAGAAAGGAATCATCTCTGAGAGACATATGGTGACGTTTAACATATGATGAAACATGGCAAGAAATGAACTGAACTTCATTTTTCCCAGATGGACAGAAAATTGATGGAAAATGACAAGTAAAATATCCATCTGGATTTCCTCAACAATAAACTTTCTACTTCTTAACGGTCAATGTATCAGTATACATTTTCATTGGAAAGAGAGCGAATCAGATGTATTGGTGATAAAGCACAATCTATAAGTTTTTACAAATTATTCTCATATAAGAACTTTAGATGATGGGTAAAGAACGTTCATAAAGAGGAGCAATAGAACTTGAGCATATATGGATCAATGTACATAAATTCAAAATTAGCGGTGGAAAATTCAGAGGAATCACTAATAGTCTGTTTGGATGGGGGATTTTAGGTGACCAGGGATTTGGTGGAAAACTAGTTGGACCACAAAATCCCTATCCAAAACCCCCCATCCAAACAGACTGTAAATTAATCCATCTTTCCAGCCCACTGGAGATTTTTAGGGGGAGAGCACATTGAGAGCTACAGTTGGTAAACCTAGAAAACGCAAGAACAAATTTTTAGTAAGACCATAAACATAATACTAACCGATCCATGCCATTCCGCACGATGCACCGTTCCAAATGAACCTGAAAATAAGAATCAGAGAAATATTAGAAAGAATTACTTAAGCTTAAAGTAACTGCTTTTGAAAGTTGAAACTAAAAAGCATATATGTCTGCATCAAGATGTGCTATATATGGAATGAAAATAGTACCAGCACCAACACGCTCCTTCATATTTAACTCATCCCACGAGATTTCAAGCCAGTCCATTGCAAGAGATGGCTCGAGATTCAAATATTTTGGGACCGTGGCTGAACTTCCACTAACGACCAACACTTCTTCATTAGATTCTCGAATAAGATCTCGATCTTGATGAACAGATATATCTGGAACAACATCAGGAGCTTCTGAGACATCCTCATAGACGGAAGGCAATTCCACATTCTGAACACGAGTATCTACATTATCTTCCAGAGCCAATTTCCCACAACCACAAGCTTTAGTGGACGCATTTGATTTTCCAGGTAAGCTGTGTTCCTGTGTTGGCTGAACTTCTTTTGTTAAGAGCATCTGATGCCAATTACCTGTGGGGTTGCTCTTATCTATGAGTAGATATTCCAAAAAATCACTTCACCTTCAATACTTCATATATTAACATAAAAGACATGGCAAGAGAAAGCATTTTCATGAACACTGACATATAACCAGATCACACACTGTTAGCGATATATCCCTCTACCATTACCACACATCACCACACAACAGCACCCAAGGTCCATTATGGCATTCAAGTGATTAAAGACGACACCGGCCAAATTCATTCAACCCGTTTCCAAGTAATGGTATCTCAAGAATTTAAACAATCCAAAGGTATGCAAAATAAATCATACCTGAATTTTGAAGATTCTCAGGAAAAGCACTTGCATGCTCCGGGTTTAGTGTCTGACTAAATGATGCATCATCAATATAAGGTTGTTGGTAACCTTTTAGATGAGAAATCTGGAATGGTGAAGGTAACGGTAGAAGTAAAGCTCCATTGATTGAGGAATCTGGACTATGAACATTTCCTGGTTCCCCAACTAGATCAACTACATATTCCCTGTTAAAATATATACACGAAAACAAGGAAACAGATCATGGAACTTCAGAAGATTTGATAGTGTGATCTTCCCCTATTATGCATGAAACCACATTCAGCAATGACATGCTAAAGTTCAGACTTGTATGAGAAATAATTAGCATCCTACGACTTCCAAACTAACCTTCCAAAACTCCACTAGTTCAAGGTTCCTAATGCCCTCAAAGGATCATGAGGTAGAAACGAATAATCACATACAAAAAGGGAATCACATTAATAGAATCCTAATATAGCACAAAGAAGCATTGGCGACTTGAAAAAAAGTTCTATAAAGGCATTCATGTACCTACACAGAAAGCATCAGTCATATCAATAATCATGGACCAACAAGAAAAAACAAATGAAATGTTTAAGATCACTTGGACAAATTCATGAAATGGAATTAACAGAGGCAAAAGGAAAAAAAAAATGAGTTGACTATTACCAGTGTTGCAGAAAAATAATGAGCAAATAAGCAGGCAACAAGAGTGGCAAAGATAATGAGCAAATGGTTGGCAAAGTTAGAGAAGCCTAAACAGACGGGATTGATGAGGGAGTGACAGACCTTGACAACTGCTTGTCATCACCAATTTTAACAAGACATGAAGACTGATGATCTGTTGCGCAATACTTGCAACCTCGTGCTATCCGGCATGGCAAACCTATGTAGTCAGCTAGTTTCTGCACATACAAAAACATAAAGAGTTAGAACTCTAGCAAAAGATATGTCCCTTATGAAGGCTATAGTAAATGTTTCCACTCTTGTCCAAAATGTAGGCTATTGTAAAAGTCTCCCATTCTCTACTCTTATATCTTTGGTGGCACAGGTTGGTACTCCCAACAGAGTATTTCCCACAACAAAATTACCTAGAAGGACCAAAATCCATTTCCCACTGTACACCTAAAACTACAATCACCTGTTGCAACATGGATGAAAATAGTGCGTTGGACCTTGAACAAAAATTTCATCATTCATCAGCATCAATCAAGCACATCAAATTCAAGAATCCTGGATGATATTATGCAAACCCAAAATGGATATCCAGCATCCCAACAATCAAGAAGAAACATCATAACTCCAGATGTAAGAATTTGGAGAAGAGCTGCTAGCATTCTATGCAATATGATATGTACTGTTTTTTCTCGTGTTGGCTACCAGAACTTTATAACTAGTTCATGTAGAAACCATGACTATGCAGAGCCCAACACCCTTATCAGGTGAAGTTAGCAATTTTTACAGGTGGAAAATCTATTTTCATGAAGAATACTAGAAAGATGATTGTAGGAGATTTTTCTTTTTTTTTTTTTTTAATCAATTAGGACATATACTTTCATCAGATGTACTCAATATCTTAAAATAATTTATGGTTTAAATCTCCTTAAATCATCAAGCATATTATAATTGACAAACCAGTGAATGAGGTGCTCAATTGAAACCACTATCCCACAGCGTTGAAGGATCTATTGAGAAAAGATTTTTTTTAAAAAAAGAAAAAATTATATAGCAACTCGGAGAGACAGGACCTTCCCCTCTTAAAAAACTCATGATATTATTTAAGTGCATTATGGCAGTCTAGAAATACCTCACTGTATGATAGGGGGTACAGTACTCTTAAATAGGTTGCTTTGGATACTCGTGGCTAGTGTCACTTTGATGCCTCTAACTGAGTTGAATGCCCCTGTGATACCTATGAACCCCTGCTCAGACATGCATAGCGACTTCAAAAATTCTCAGCATCACCATAACAGAGGAGAATCTAATTATTATATTTTTCCAATATCTCTCATGTATATTTGAATGCCAGAAGAACTATTATTACCACAATCATGATCCATAAATGACTTAATACTACCCTAACTGGAAAATAACACAATAACCAAAACTGCAAGCAACATGCAAGTCACTATCCTAAACAGAAACATTATTAACATATAAGGTCCAAGGGTAGAGAATGGGAGACTTTGCCTTTCTAGCAAACCACGATACACAATAAATACAATTTCCTTTTAGACTATAAGCAAATCTAAGACTTTTTAACAATTGGCCTTGTTCGTACAACAGAAACAAAAAATACACAATAGAGACGACAGAAGAACCAACTCAAGAAGTGAGTAGTCTATGAATTGACAGTAGTTAGAAAGATACTTGGTTCAGAAGGCTAAACTTCAGTACAGGACCAACAATATTTGGGTAACCCACCACCATGTGACGAACAGATACTAGTATGCAAAAGGGGACAAAAAACAGTATACAACATGAACTGCTAGTTTTTGGATCAAGAGAGACATGATTTTTCAGTAGGAAGGCTAGACGTGGTGAATTTGAACAAATAGTTAGTAATCCCACTAAACTCTTAGGTCCTACTGTATCTCCACTAAACCCTAGACCAAATGACATACAAGCGTGGGAGTGGATGGGGTTCACTGTGTCGAAACTGCAATTTTCTCTAAAGCTTGAAGATATGCAACGTCATCCAAGAAACTAGTCAATTTGGGTTTTTGGAGTCATCGACACACGCAACAAGATCTACTTGGTTGACTTGAGGCACACTTCAACTTGTGAAGTTTTAATTAATTAATGCTTGTTACCAGGGTACTAATACACGATCATTGTGGGATGAAGTTCCATTCAATGGACTGAGAGGATCATTTCCCTATCATCAAACAATCCAGTAAAGTAAGCTTGTTGAGCAGAAACCATCTGTTGATAGGCATTCACAGATTGCCATCTCGATTCTCAGTTAGTCGAGTATGGTTTAAGGTACCAAATGCCTTGATTGCACAAAGACAATAACCGTTGCACTGCATGAACAGAAACTTCCAAATACCATCGGATACACCTCACATATATAAATAGCAAAAGAAATCTTGCGATTCAAGACAAGCAAGTAAGCGAAGCCAACGGTGGAAACATTGAAGCAAATAAAGAAAGCTCAAAGAAAACATATGAAAAGATATAGAACCCCTAAGGTAATTAAGGTATTGCATCCAGTAGAAGGCACGTCACCTTGAAAAGAATTGCCCGATGTCTGCAGAGCCCCACAGAGAGGCTGCCAATAGGAAGCACAATGCATTGCCGATAATCTCTCAATCTTTTGCTAACGAATTTCCAGTGCATGTTCAAATCACCTTGCTCTACTGGAAAAGCACCCCTTTAAAACCACCAAATGCAACACACTCAGATCTATAAAACAAGCACGAGATGATTCAAGCAAACTGCTAAAAGGAGAATTCAAGGACATACCCCATGTAGATAGAAACAAGTTTACCAAGCTTCTCCACCAACACTAAGGTCTTTCCTGAAGCATAATATAGTTCTTGTGCTTTCTCCTCGAGCTCCTGAAGACGTGAATCCCCTCGCCTATCCACAAGCACAACCTCCATGGATGCATCATCAGGATCGACAGCTCTAAGAGACACTAAAGGTGGCATCCTTCTCCCTTCTTCAAATTCGTTGCACATCAACCAAACATATGGCTTCATCCCCAAAATGTTATAAAACCCATCTGATATCTTATCAGAATAAGATAAACATCCACTCACCTGAAAAAATGCAAAGGAACAACTAATTATCTAACATCTCAATCATTAGCCAAAAAACTAAAATCACCACAATTCAAAAGTGACTTGAAAAACAATTACGATCATGAAATGCCCAAACCTATTATCAAACTAGTTTTGACAAAGTTCCGCTGGAACCAAAAAGAAATAATCACCATTAGCATCCGTTGCTAAAGATTACAATAAAAAACAAATATGATCATGCAATGTCTGACCCTGTCCTTAAACTAGTTCGATCGAAGTTCTACTGGCATCAAAAACAGGATTAGTCTAAACATCGACAAAACACTAAGCATCCAGATTTTCTTTTAAAAAAATTAAAAAATTCAATTGTTTCTAATATGAAATGAGCATCCTTAGCAACCGATTCCATGTATTTCTGGAAACCACTAGATCAAGCAAATAAAACCTAAACCACAAAGTTAACAAAGCTGAAAGTTTGGAAAGTGTGTGTATGTAGAGAGACGCACCCAGAGACGATAAGAAACTGTTTCCACATCACAACAAACATCTTGAATAGGTTCATCAGTCAGGGATGCCTGATCTGTGAGACGAACGGCAAGCGCAAGCTGCAAATAGTAACTCTCATGCGTTCTCTTGGCCAAATTCTCAATAGTCTCCACTTCTTCCTCTTGTCTAATCGACAACTGTGAATCCTTAGCATCAGTAGAAACATTTCCGTCCACCGTCGTCCCCGAGAACAAACTTCCAGGATAACTACTAATTTCACTCGACAATATCTGCGATGATGATGACGTTTCCCGTCCTAAAATCCGATCCTGACTGACGATCATTTCAACCGGTGGCTCCGGTTCGTGCAAAAGCGGTAACTCCTCATCATCATGTTGTCGGTGAATGGAGCTATCGTACTTTCCAATTTGATATTTATCTCCCGTGAAAAGATCTGATGCAGTTGGAAACTTCCAAATTGACTTCTGTTTTGTGATCTTTTCAACTTTCCGGTCATTTTCAACATTACTAACACTCTCTTTCACGATCTTCTTCTCGTGATATGGAAGTAAATTCGACGAAGGATCTAATCTATGATCAGGAAATTGCCTCGGAAAGAAGTAAGTTGTTCGATGAGGCATTTTCACGAGCCTCGCAAGATAAACTCAAGCTTTTCAACTTTCTTCTTAATTTTCAATTTCTTTATCCTCCTGTTTGCTGCATCATCCGTGAAGAACAATCTCTTTTACACTTTCGGAGACTGCAAATTTTGAAAGATCGTAAAATCTCTGCTCTGAATTCCAACAGAAGGAAAGACATTTTCCTTCTCTACTCATAGATCAAAATCAGATTAACAAACAAAACCCGAAATGATCGATCAAAAAAAAAATGACAGACAGTAGATAGAATCTGAAACGCCAAGGTAGGTTCAATCCTTACCCAAAACAAAAAAAACTGATCACGATTCAGGTAAAGGTGGCTTTGTCTCGAAGCTCAAAATCGGTATTGCAGAAGCATCAAATTCATCAACCAAGCTAAAAACCAAATTTGAATATAATTCAGATAAGTGGTTTTCGATTCTTACCAAAAAATGATCACCGGTTTTGTCTCGGAGCTCAAAAGAGGTATTGCAGAAGCCCTGAATTCATAAAAGGAAGCTGAAAAGCGGTTTTGGATGATTCGATAAGCGGTTTTAAGACTGTAAAAGATGGTTTTTTTTTTTTGCAGAGTAGTGCAACTCCAACACTCAAGTTTCAGTGTTCTCTGTTTTTTTTTTTGTTTTTTTAAAGCTTGGAAGTGGAGATGAAGGAGGTGGGAAATTGAAAAAATAAGGGGAACACTCTAATATACGCTCTACGCGTAAGTGCGCACCTTTTCTCTCGTCGTTACACGCGAGCAGAAAAGCGAGTTTATTGAGACACGTAAGCAAACAGGACAGAGGCGGGTGCGTATTACGCACTCTGAGTACTGTAGGAAAGATCACGACTTGCTGGTATTTTGGGAACTTGATGTTATATATATCGGGAGCGGTTACGAAGGCATCGTCATTGGGAAGAGTAGAAGACTACAGACTGTGGTGGAAATGACGAAAATGTTATAGTTTGTTTATGGTAATGACGAAATTGACCTTTATCTCTTTTTCTGGTACGGGCATGTGATCATTGTGATGGTGGTGGCTAGAGGGGTTAGAGTCTGTTCTAGGAATTTGGAACCGATTGTCCGTTTGAGTGTCGGGAATTCGTCAGCTAAGGCTGCGTTTGGTCGATCATCCCAAAACGAATTTTCAGAACTAGGGTGCAATAGGAAAATCTGTACTAAATTGGCACCACTCTTTATTTATTAAAAAAAACGATAAATAATTAAAAAATTTAATTCTTAAAAAATGATTAAAATCTCTCTCATCTTTCCCACTGTGCCACAATCTCGCCAGCCAACACCGCATCCAAGAGAGAGAGAGAGAGAGAGAAAAGAGAGAGAAAGAGAGGGAGAGGAAGAGGAAGAAGAAGAGATCGAATGAGAAAGAAAAATAAGAGATCGAGAGAGATCTGTCTCAATCTCAGATCTCTCTCGATCTCTCTTATTTCTCTCTCACACTCGATCTCTATTTCTCTCCCTCTTTTTTTCTCACTCGATTTCTCTTTTATTCCTTTTTTTTAATTTTTATTGTGAAAATCGAGTTGACCATCAAACTGAGGTTGCGAACAACACAGTCCTGAAACGAAGCTGATTTGCGATTTTCGTAGTTCGAAACCAATTTAAAAAACTAGTCAAGAAAAACTTTTATAGGCTTCGGACTATGAAAACGAAAACTTCTTCAAGTTTTCGGACTATGATAATAGAAACTTCTTATATGTTTCGAACTATCAGAATGGAAACTTAAAACAAGTTTCGATTTACATAGTCTGAAACCCATTTAAAATAGTTAGACGAAGGTTTTTTTCAGACTAATTTTCTAAATGGGTATGGACCATGGAAACCGAACATACATATATTTTTCAGACTATAGAAATCGTGATAGTGATTTAGTTTCAGACCACGGGAACTGAAATAATCTTTCGTTATAGATCGTAAAGGTCCGAAATATATAGCGAAACTTGCGACTTCCTTCGCATTTTTTTTAAGAAATCATAAAAAAATAAAAAAGGGTTATAGGATTATCTCCACATAATAGTGGTGACATAGTGTGGTGTATTGGTGGTGGTGATAATGGTGGTGGCGTGGTGGCATGGTATTGGCGGTGGCGGTGCTGATGGGAAAGATGAAAATGGTAGGGTGAATTTTAGTTTGTGGGTAGAAATAAATAAATTTATACATATTTTATTATAAATAGGAGGATACCCCCAAGAACAAACAAAAAAAATATTAGTCAAACTTAGTTTGACTTAAAAAAAAACCTAAGATATCCCCCCAGTGTATATGAGGATGGGGGATATCATTGGTCGAGTTGATTTTCGAGAAGAAGTTTTCCTCACCATGTTGAATCATTTCTCACATAAAATTGGTTTAGAGTATCTTTTAGCTAAAATGGTAAAGTTGGAGTTGAACCAATTATTTAAGTTCAAAATCGTCTACACCTTAATATGCTAAGGGAAAACTTAGTATAATCCATCAATCTATGGTTTGCTAATGAGATCCTTTAACTATTCAATCCATTTAATTTTTCACTAAATCAAGGAGAGAGGATATTCGATACCCATGCGGTCATCCAATGACCACGAGGTATTCTCTTAAGGGATCCTCAACTATTCTATCCCAATCCCTTGTCCATACATTCATATATCAGGGCAATGCCAGTTCACATTCTTAAACCCCAAACCTAGAGAATGTTTAAGGCTAGTGGGCACCCTTAAACACCAAAACCCTCACCTCGTTCGGTAGTTTGATGGATGGTGTAGGGGTTAAGGGTACCCGTAAACATGTTCTGCGACACAGAATCGTAGATAAGTTCTGCGACACAGAATCGCAGATAAGTTCTGCGATGGCACAACTAAAAAGAATAAAAAGAAAGGAGTCGTAGAAGTTTTTTGCGATACACCTTTTTTTTAATTAACAAAATAATTAAAATATGTATTTTAGTTAATAAAATAATTTTTAAAAAAATGGTGTCGCATATAACTTATGCGAGAGCAAAAATTATTTGCGACACATGACACCTCTCCTATTAGCCTTGCCAACATGTTATACCTCAAACTCACCTTACTTTTTGCTGGGTTTGAGGTAGGCCATAGGCCTTGCCCTCAAGGGATCATATTAAAGGATCCCTACTGAACTTGCCCTAACTATTAGCTAATTTAGTCTCGTCATGGGGTGTTATATAAAAATACAAAATAATTTATTAAGGAAAAATAATTTTGGAACCAGACTCATAATCTGTCTTGCTAGACAGATTGAGGTGGGACCTCATATCTACCATCATTTGTGTATGTGTGGGAGCCACGTATATACAAAGGATGGTGGGTGATGGACGCCACCTCAATCTGTCCTGCTGGACAGATGTAAAGATTGGTCCCAATAGTAGTGTTGCTTATTAAGTAGTGAAACCAAAACCAATTAGCAGGCTGCTCAAATCAAGAAGAATTTTTTTTAGGACTGGAATGGAAATTTGTTACATTTGGGATCCTCAATTTAGGTTAGGTCTATGTTCTCAGTATCATTAAGGGCCCGTTTAGTTCGCGATCCAAAATTTTGTTTTTAAAAACTAATTTACACCTATAATAATATGCATCCTGTACTACATCCAAAACTGTTTTAGGATTTATAATAAAATCATGTAGGATTTTGTAAAACAAAAAAATGTTGTTTTATGTGTTTTCAATGAAATCATATAGGATTTTATAGTAAAGTGAAAATGCAATTTTAGATGTGATATAATATATAGTTTAAGTGTAAATTAATTTTTGAAAACAAATTTTTGAATCACGAACCAAACGGGCCCTAATTTTTTCAGAAACACTATGTATTGGAGCTGATGTATGGATCTATTTATTGCGATGTGCTTTACTTGGAATTATATGCAATTAAGGTCTCACAAAAAAAAATTTGCAGTAAAGGTACATCTGATAGGCGATAGCTTGTATCAGAAATAGAACTGCTTATCCCTATATTTCTTTCTGGTATCTTGAAATTGGGTGCTGTTAACGTGTGCCCTAAGGGCACATGATAAGTTTGTTTTTGAAGGAACTTTTTTGTAAGTTAGAAGTCTTTAAATCAGCTAAATTTTTGCACACATAATATTATCATTATTTATAAGATGTCCACAAAAAATCAACTCAATCATAAATATCTAACCCTCTAAACAAATCATTTTAAATTTCAGCCGTTTATTTATACTATTAAAATCTAAATTAAGTGTTCGTGGTGTTAGAGGGTGCTTGAAGTCTCCGATTGAGCTGATTTTTTTAGATATGATCCAAATAGTATAAATAACATACATATCCAAAAATCAGCTCATTTGGACAAACTTAAGAAACTAAACAAAATACAAAACCTAAAAGCTTATCATGTGCCCTTAGGGCACATGTTAACAAAATCCCCTGAAATTTGAAATGGGACCAACTCATTGACACCCCAAACCTTATAAGAATGACCTAATTTGAGTACAATTAGTAAGGCTAGATTTACCATTTTGCCAAATATAATAGTTGGTCATATAGTGTGACAACTGATACGTACATATTAAATAATTTAATAATTTTTTTTTTTAAATGTATGCGCCACGTCAATTGTCATGCCATGAGGTCAGTAAAGATTATATATTTAGCATTTTTCTAGTATAAATTACGAGTTCGGGTTGACTTATACGTATCAGCTAAATTATTTAAATACACAGAGCGTGTACTCAAATTATGCGATGGGAAAGTATAGTAGCATTAGTTAATTTGTTTATATAGATATAACACTATCAAAATGTATTAATTGTTTTTAGCTATTGTCCGTGTTTGACATACCGTCATCCTTTATTATTTCTTTTTTTGTTATAAAAATATCAAATTGTTAAGGATATTATAGGGGTTTTATAGTGAAAGTATAATTGACAATTTTATATTAAAAGAGCATTTAAGAGTTCATTTCATTGTAAAGATTATCTTGACTACGAGTTTTCTAAAAATTATATTTTTCTCCAACTTCCAATTTGCAAAAAAAAAAAAAAAAATTGTAAAGTTGTAAAGAAATCAAAGAGTAAAAATTGTAATTTCTTGAAAAAAAAATGAAAGATTAAGAAAAACGAAAACATTGCACGTAGGCCTTTGGTCCAGTGGTTGTGCATCCCTCCCATAATTTAAAAGGTTTAGGTTCAAATCTATGTAATGTGTTGAAGCCCTCTATTATTCGGTGGTAGTTTCTCTTCGTCTATAGGACAATCTACGTATACTCGTGGTACTTTTTATGTGTTTCTCACATATCCGTTACTAATAATGTATCTTTTCCTAGCATTATATCTTATAGGCAATAGACTTCTCATCATAAAAGAAAAAAAAACAAGAAATAAAAGAAAAACATAAACATTTATAAAATATCTTTTGTTACACGCAGATTTTACACATAAAGTTGTTGTAAGGTTCTAGTGGCTAAAAATTGGTGAGATTGATGATGTTTTTACTATTGGAAGTAGAGACTAATTTTTTTATTTTTTTGGTGAAGCTAGGAGTTATTGCTCAATTATAAATAAAAACAGAAAAAAAAAAAAAAAAAGTACAGCATATGATCCGATTCTTGATTTCTCCGAGCATTGTTTATTAATACATTCAAGATAAGATACCTTATTACAATTAGTAGCATGTTTAATTAATTAATGGTTTGTTAATTTATGTTTAAATAACCTTCACTAAGAAAGTGAGTGTCTTTTGCAGCTAAGAAAAAGCATGCTGGCTAGGGATATTTACTATTTAAAGAAAGGCTGCATATATCGTAGGGATAGATCTGACTGACCCAAAAACGTTTATTTATCTAAAAGGAAAGTGATTTAAGTATTATTATCCTATCCCCCACTTTATTGAAATGGAAGCTATTAGTTTTTCTAATCTTAAATTGTATGAGAAAAGTCTTCATATACCCAACAACTACTGATTATAAAGAAATTCAATGGGTTACTCTTGTCGAGCAATAGATAATGAAGCAGGCTTATATGTACAGATTACATGTACAATCTGTTGTGGAATATTCTTCTACTAATCACCTAGATTATTATCATCTTTACAAAAAATTAACAATAAAGTTTTTTTGATCGATGCTTTTACAAAATCTATGTCAGACACTTATGTGGTATGGTGGGTGTTGGGGTTTATGCCCTAAAATAATTTAAATTGATAACATTGATAAATTATATTTATTAATAAGCATGATACTATATTATTACTTTATTCATATGATGGATTAAGTGTTGTTCACAAGATGATGTTGTAAGTAAATTATTTGTATGAAGTGTTCATACATGGAGAGATG
>MVGT01004037.1:693331-731216 GCA_002174775.1 Macleaya cordata | reverse complement strand
TATTGTTTTAATTCATGCATCCTTATGTGATCCTGTGAAGGGAAAATAGTTATTTGTTTCCGCTGCACAATTTAATCTAGACCCTATTTTCCCCAACAGTGGGATCCACTATTTTTCCCCTCCTAAAAGTGTTTTGAGGGGGTGTCGAACTTATATGGCAATAAGACCCACCATACCACATAAGTGTCGGCCATCCGTTTTGTAAAATGGTCAGTCCAAATAGCAGCACTGAAAAATTTTAACTCTCTCTTCTCCACTTTTATTTTTTATCTTTTTTTTATTTTTTTTTTGCTGCTAACGTTGTTTTTTTCGATAATAGAACCGGTAGAACCATCTATGCTGTCAACTCAAGCACTCGATCTCAAGTAATATAGATGGTGTGGTGTTGTATTCAAAATGTGGGTTCATGCCACACACTTACAACAAAAGATATATGGTTGAAAAATAATCTCATTCGACCAAAAAAAATAAAATAATCTCATTCATTCCATAAATTTGCCCTATAATTGGATTTACCAACTGATATGGGATTAGCAGTTGGCAAATCAAATAGGGTAGATTTCGCTGAGTTGAGTAACATTTTTGTGGTAATTCAGGACTCCTCCAAATACAATATGCTTTTGATGTAAGCATGATCAACAAAGTGAGGAGATCATTTCAAACAAAACAAATAAAAAAATACAACTAATATATGATCTCGATGGGCTCCGGAGCTGAAGTGTAAACATAATGTAAGAATAAGTGTGGAAGTGTTAACGCTAATTAGTGACATAGCACATACCATCATTCCTAAGCGGTGACGGAGCCACCATATGCCCAGCGGGGCAGTTGCCCCCACTCAAAATTTATTTAAATCCCATATTTTATGTATAGTTTGTACAAAGTTACTTTATATATTTTAACTTAACTCAAAATAAAATATTTTACCTGAGTATTTGCTTAACCCATGGGTAAGATTGTAGATTAATTTTGACTGAAAGTCCTTTTTCTCGTGAGAAATCTACTTTCACTCATTTTTTTTTCTTCTAACAACCCACTTAATGTTTACACTCAATATACACTAGACTCGAGCTAGACGGAGATGATCATACGACTGATATTTGTGGAGATAATCTTCTCACTATATAGATCTTCCTAATGCAAAATTATATCATTCTAAAACTTTTAACTTAACTAAAAGATGGTTAAAAATTATCGGCAAAATAAATGACTCAAATTAAAATCTAGATCAACTTTGGATGATCCGAGGGCTATTTTTTTTTGTCAAGATGATCTCTTCACTAGGTAGGTCATCCTAAAAGGATCATATCAATCTAAAAATTTTAACAAAAATTGGTTGAAAATTAAAGAAAAAATAGATGATTTGAATTATAAATGGTAAAAAGATCTTTCTAACAAGAAAAAATAAAGTCCTTAAATCATCTCCGTGTGAATCCTACAAGCAGGTGTAAACAGAGTGTAAAAATATATGAGTGTTAATGAATTAAAAGTGGCATGAAATAGAAGCCCCCACTCAGTTAAAGTCCTGACTGGGCCACTGTTCCTAAGATGAAAGTACAATAAAAGGTCACTTCATTGTGCCAAAACCTGCATGGACAGGTTTTTAGTAGCTAGGGCAAAAGCAGCGTGAGTGTTGTGACTTTGTTCCTCCACTAGCTCTAGCTAGAAGAGATGCATATTCTCTTCTTTTGCCCATAACGAATGGTCATTGGTTGCGTTTCAGTTCCCGGTTGGGCCCCCGAGAAACACTTCTTTTTAGTATGGATTTTTTTTTTAATAAAATTAAAAGTAGATCATGAGTATATACTAAAAGCATAAAATTTTTGATTTGCTATGGTTGGTGAGCTATAATAATTGGAGGTAGTGCCACTTCGATGCCAAGTATCAGTTTCTCATTGGCTACTACTATTAAACTTATGTTAGTGATTTCGACATTGTCGATGATGTTACACGAGCCAACGATATGGACAGTTAATAACTTGATACTCGATAGTGATCCCGTATTCTACATTTTTTTTGTTTTTATTTTTGTTTTTATTTTTTTAATATAGAATAATCTAGTGGATGAGTTAATTTTGCCTAACGTGGACCGTGGTATTCCATATAAGTTACTAATCAGTAATCACATGAGGTGAACTCAGTTCCATAATATGTCACATGACCCTAAAAAAGTAGAAAAAAATAGGAAATTGTATTAGTTTGAATTATTAGCTGATTTAATTAAACGAGCAAGAGGGTATAAATAGGACCCACATTGTTCCAATATATTGGATAAAAAATGATATTGGGATCGACTTATTCATCGGTCTACTACGACAGATTGAGCTGGACCCAACATCTATCATTTCTTATTTATTTGTGAGCTTACACACTAAATGGTGGATTTTAAGCCCTATCAAATAGGAGCTCTCATATTGGATTTGATATTTACACTCTCATACGAAGAAAAATGGTCGGGCATGAGACAACAAAAATGGATAAAAAGCCAACAAATCAGATTGACTTTGGTGGGCCAAATTTTAGCTTACAAGTGCCGTTGCATGATTCCCAGGAGTCCAAAATTGTTGACTCAATTGTAACATGGGTAAACAAAACCCCACAGTGAGGAGTTCAATTTTGGTGACCCAAGTAACACGTGCCTCAAGAAAACCACGCATTGGTCCACAAAATCAGAATGGACGGTGGGTTATATCAGTCTTGAATATTGACTCCCCAAATCACGGCGGGCCGCTTTGCGTTTAACAAAATCTATAGACAAAACAAATTAGCGGGTCATGGCCCATGGGAACCGTGCCCGTGCAAATGTACGATTCCCCCATTTCTAATGCAATAAAGTTTTTTGGCCCCTGGTACAAAACAAATCCCAAGGTGGGATCTACCACTTTTTCCCTCCCAAAAGTGTTATGAGAGGGTTTTCAACTTATGTGGTAGTGGGGCCTACCATGCCACATAAGAATCTGGTATTTGTTTTGTAATATGGTCGGGCCAAACAGCAACACTGTTTCAAATGAGTCCAAATCCTCTGGCCTCAATATCTACTGATTTTTCAATGTGGGGCTCATATAGAAATAATCTAATAGCTGAGATTTTGTTAAAATAGTCTTCTCACCTTAAAGATCATTTTCACAAAAAAATTAGTCTATTCTAAAACTTATAATCATATCAAAAGTTGATTGTAAAATCAGCCGTTAAAAATTATTTGTATTTTAAGGAATGAACGGTTGATTTTACAATCAACTTTTTATTGAGTTAGAAGTTTTAGAATTGACTAATTCTTTGTGAGAATGATCTATAAGGTGAGGAGAATAATTTTACAAAATCTCAACCATTAGATCGTTTCTATATGAACCCCACAGTGAAATATCAGCAAGGGGACAAGAAAGGAAACATAATATTGGGGCCAGAGAATTTGGACTCGTATCTAATTTTACAAATTTTAATTCTCCATCTTATCCATTTTTTAGGGTAATCAAATTAGGTTTAGTTGACGACTTGATCAAATCAATTGTTGTGCCAATCTTTTATTATTGATCCCAATTCAACTTTGATTGACTACATCGATTCACTAACAGAGTCAAAATTAGAAATAGATTCCCAATGTACCACGCACGTACATAGCACATATAATACTAGTGTTGATGTAAGCACACTCTCTCACTGGTTTGGGCTTCCAACTCAAAAGATTAATTTATTATGTGGAGGTATCTGAGACCCATTAAAACCCCAAGACCCTCTTTTCTCGTCTATGTTAGACTATTCTCCTATCATATTCCCATTCGTGACATTCTCTAACACTCGAATCTTGTAATGTCTTTGTTGCAATAGAACCATCTTACACTAGAATCTTGTAGTGTCTTTGTTGCAGTTGAACCACCCTGTCGACCTGTTCCCACCCTCCTATAACACTAGTGTTGCAAAAATACTCTATACGAAAATGATTTAGAAAGTTCAAATTTATAAAAAGAGTTGTTAATATTATAATGAGTCTGGATATATGTATAGGCTTAAATGTACAGGTTAGATGTACAGCCTCTTGTGGGGCCTACATGAGGCTGATCTAAGGGTTGATATTTTGAGAAATGTTCTCCTTACCATGTAGATCATTTTCACAAAAAATCAGTCAATTCTAAAACTTCTAGCCCCACTAAAAGTTGTCTCTATTTCTCATCGTTCATTTCTCACCGTTAATTTTTAATCAAATTCCGATCAACTTTTAGTGGGGCTAAAAGTTTTAAAATTGACCGATTTTTGGTGAAGATGGTCTACATGATGAGAAGAACATTTTAACAAAACCTCGACCCTTAGATCAACCTCGTGTGAGCCCCACAAGAAGCTGTACATCTAACCTGTACATATATCCGGACTCTATTATAATTATGCAAAAGTTCATAATTCCTAATCAACAGCTTACTCAAAAAATTCGAAACTTTGACTTCTATATTCCAATTTTCTTAAAAACTCAAAATTTTTAAAGAGAGTTGTGAATACTATATTTATACGGGAATGGACCCACTATCCCTAATATGATCTCAGTAAGATGAAAGAAAATAATTTGCCACACAACTGAGAGAAGAGAACAACAGATGACTTAGAAGAGTACATCAATTTAATTTCAGATATATCCAACGAGTGTTCTTAAATGTTGGAACTTTGAAACCATTGACCCCATTAAAACCACTTCAAAAATTACAATTAAAGCACCCACACTATTGCCTTTTTTTTTTTTGATGATGATGAGAAATGAGAGAATCCACACTAATTTTTTTTTTTTTAATTATATTTAAGATTCTAATAAAGCGAGTTGCTTATGTCGATCAAGATCATTGAGGTAAGTAGAACAAGTGTAGTCATCTAATCCACAAGCATCAAACAGAATTCCCCTTCCTACTATTGACTTTTGTTGTTCTACTGATGATCTTGTTCCCATCATCATTTCTGCTGCTGCTGCTGTTGCTGATCCTTTATCAGTTCCCTTCAGTATTTCTACAACCTACACCCACATCAATATATCAAACAATTCTATCAATCAAATCCTCGTGATGGGTGGGCTCAACCTAGTCCTCACCATGGTCTGGGTTTGGGCCCAAAAAAACTCAAGCCAAAAAGTCCAGTTGGATTGCCATCTTAACAATGGACAAGAAGTAATTATCGGAAGTTTTATTGGCACTCTCCAAAACCTTGTTGGCGGGCTTGCGATGAGTGCAAGTTCACCTACAAAATGTGTTTGGAGCGCGCCAACAACAAAACATGTAGTGCCAATAATCAAACTTCCCATTCCTGTTTTAACCTTCTTGGTTCCAATGGGGTTGATATTGAACAGAAGGCCCTTTCATGCCTAGGGCTAGGGTCGATTCGACCCAATTCTCATAGGGCTGTTCTAGCCTTATTTTCCTACCCCGGATACCATCCTACTCAAGGTATTGCGAGCTTTAAATCGTGTTGTCCATTAAAAAAAACGCAATAATAAAATAAAGAGTTAAAAAAGAAGAAGAAGAAAAAAAGGCGCTTAATTACCCGACTCATGGGTGGTCGATTGGTAGATAAGTGATGAATGCACATTGAAGCAGCCAACATCATATTCTTCATCTCTCCAAGCATGTAATCTTCTCCTAACCGAGGATCAACTAATTCTTTGATCTTTTTATTTTCTAAAAGTGGCTTCGCCTGAAAGTTTAAACATTCGCAATAAAGACAGTCAGAAAATTAACCTAAGAAAGCTTGCAAGCAGCCCATCCCAACCCACTTTTATGCGTAGTGTAGCCCATAAATTGCAACCTAACTTATGATTTGTTTGGATGAGAGATTTTAAGTAAGAATTTTGTGGGATTAGGGATTTGATAGAAAACTAGTTAGTTTTATAACATAATTTCTAGGTTGAATTCGAAATTTATCATACCCAAATCACGAGGCTTTGGCGACTAGAATCAACGGCACGACGACCTGTTATGAGTTCTAGTAGTAGCACGCCGAAAGCAAATACATCGGTTTTTTCGTCGACTATCCCATGCATGAAGTATTCCGGTGCCAAATATCTGAGATCATGTATATAACCAAATTTATGTAAAACAAAACATTAATTAAGTTAATGCAAAAAAAAAAAAAAGGTTGAGTTTTAAGTATAGATTGCCTCACCCAAAGGTGCCCTCAATGGGGTACACAATATGGTGAGTCCATTTTTCCGGAAGCCATTTTGCGAGTCCAAAATCGGAGATCTGCATAGGAAAAAAAAAATCGACTCCAAAACATATAATTATCGAGAAAATTAAGTAGGAAGGAATAGATAAAAGAGAAAAATTAAATTGAGACGCTGTAAAAATTGTATACCTGAGGTTCATAATCTTCTGTTAGTAGAATGTTAGAGGCTTTGATATCTCTATGAATTATACGTCTGTGGCAGCCCTGGTGAAGATAGTTCAGACCTTCAGCTACTCCTGAAGCCACCTTATACCTTATCTTCCATTCAAGAGTATTCTCTGAACCTGAAATTCTGAATTTCTTAGATCAGCAAAATATAGACAGAGATTTAATGCTAGGCGTTGCGAGTTGGGGACATTTCATATTGAGATAATCTAAGGGCTAACTTATTAAAAAACAGCCGGAAAATGGGCTCAGAGCCTCATACACATCAAAACTATCCAGTAGTGATCATGGGCCTAGTTCAGTCTATTTTGTCAAAAGGAAAAATTTAAAAGAGCACCCTAAAATTTGGTGGTGGGCTCAAATTGGTTTTCACTTAGCCTAAGTCTGGAGCCTGCCGCCAAGGTCCTGGTGCCCGCTAATATAATTTCCTTTGTCAAAATTGATTCAAGACGATGGACCGATCACCCAGAACCCATTGTCACCCGTGCGGATCGAATTATATCCAGCATGGTGAAAATATACGGGATTTTTAAGAAAGTTTTATTGGCACTCCACATTTTATTGTTGGCGGGCTCCCATAAGTGGAGGGGTCAAATAAAAACGAACCCGTCAACAACAAAATGTGTAGTGCCAATAAATTTGTTTTTTTTTTAACGATTGGGTTGGAAGTCGAGAAAGAGGAGAGAGAAAGAGGAGAGAGAACCGTGGAGTAAAGAAGCAAGGCTGCCGTGAGGGGAGAATTGGAGGACTATGTGGAGACCCCCTTCAACACCAAAGCCAATCAAACGAGCTGCGTTAGGGTGGTTGACGTGAGCGATGATACCAAGCTCGGTCAAGAAATCGCCAGTTCTGGCCTCCTCCTCTTTCCCTTCCTTGTTCTCTTTCTTCGTTAACCTCTTCACTGCCACCAATTGACCATCCGACAGTCGCCCTTTATACACCTCTGCGTACCCTCCCTTCCCAAGCAAATTTTCTACCGCAAACATTTTTTGCCATCACAAAACAAATACACAAAAATCAAACAATAATCATAACCAAAATTTATATATATGAATCTCTCCTAAATTCTAACTAATAATATCTGCAAAATATATATTATATTTTTTGAAGACATGAATTTGTTTTTAATAAGATCAATGGCTCGATGTTAGTGAAAATTAAATCCGAGTTTAAATTGTTAACAACAACAAAAACTATGGACTATGTTAGTTGCACACACCACATCCAAGCGATATAAATTTTATCGAAATATACAACATTTTACGAGCAAATAAAAAAAAAAAATAGCATTTTACGTTACGAATTCCTTGTCATGAGCCTCATGATTTATGTGAGCCTTCTTTTTTTTTGTTTAATTAGATCTTTACTTTTTGTCTCAGCTTGGATTACATCAAGGTTTCGTGGTGTAGTTGGTTATCACGTCAGTCTAACACACTGAAGGTCTCCGGTTCGAGTCCGGGCGAAGCCATTATTTTGTTTTTGTGGAAAGCAAAAGCATAGGAAATATCAAACTAACAAACAGATTTTGTTTGTTGGTCTTCTTGTCTGCCACTTCACTTTATTACTTGGTCGGCCAAATGTCTGAAATCAAACTTTTGACTATGATTTTTCATCTATCACGTGGTGCTGATTAATCAAAAGCCCGCAATCTTATATCAATTGGACGGTGTGATCGGTAGGAGTAAACTTTTTATGTCTAAACATGATAAACCAGGGGTAATGCTACGTAAACATTGGTTTGAATGTTTTTATTTTAAACACCCGTCTGTATTGATTTGATAGGGTTAGAAATTTTAGAATAGACTGATTTTTTTTGAGGATGTTGCCAGTGGTGAGGACAACAACCTCACAAAATTTCAACTCTTGAAGTGTATTCATGTGAACCCCACAGACTGGTGTTTAAAATAGAAACACCCGATCCAATGTTTACTTAGCATTACCGGATAAACTAGTTTGGGCCCACAAACGGCACCCGGGAAATCTTAAATCAATAGGACGGTGTGATTGCCAGGAGTAAACTTTTTACGTAAAAACTAGTACGGGCCCACGAACCGCACCTGGGTAATTTTGACTAACCAACCCTAGAAGACACTAAACACGCTGATTTTGAGATATAACCATTGGATGTATTGGCAGTTCTTTCCTAGGTGAATATCTAACGGCATATACAGGTCGGGTTTAAAACCTTTTTTATGCTCGGGTTGGTAAAATCAGGACTTAATTCACTCGAATATGATTTAGATGTTTTTTTACTACTCACAAATATATATATATATATAATTATCACTCTAAAATCAAACGGTTCCTATCGTACAAAGTTACAGTGGCAACACGATCTAACTTTGAGCAGTACGTTCCAAACATACCCTACAAAGTCAATTTCGGAAAAAGTAATCGTTGCAACCAAACAACCCCAGTGTAAGATTACTTAAAAAAAACATCAAAATTTTGCCCAACTGTTAAAAGTTAAAACTTCAAATGCAGAGAATGAAACAGAGTAAGAGGAAACAAAAAGCAACCAAATGAGAAACAGAAAACACACACGAAGAAAAAAACACAGAAGCTCGAAAATTTTCTTACCAGGACAGAAATTATCAGTAGCGGTTGCAAGTTCTTCATGATTGAAATTTTTCCATGATGGTTTCAGAACCTCAGGTAAACCCAAATCAAGTTCATCTTCAGCGCTTCGAATTCGAGCCAATTTCCTGTTTAAGTGCCTTCTTGTAATTTCTGAGCTCGTAATCAGCAATGGAAGCGTAGAAAATCTTCTAGCAGATTTCTTCTTTATATTTTGAATAAAATTTCTCCAATGTAATCCAGTAGACTCAGGTGCCAAACCTTCCTGTTTAATTGTTTTCTCAACAGAAGAAAAACTGCTGTTGCTGCTGGTACTACTATCTGTATCAGAACCCAAAACAGGGATTTCTAAAACACCCCTTGGAGAGCAAAATTCTGGTTTTTTAAAACCTTCTTGAGACTCTGTTTCTGGGTTTCTTTGGGTTTCTCCAGTTTCTACATAAAAAGCAATATTCATATTGAACAATCTAACCATATTGATAGCTCTAAAAATACCATTCAAAAAAAAAATGTTCTATAAATAAGTGGATTTTTTTCAATGAAACGAAGATTACCTTCTGTAGTATTCTCTGGGTTTTTCACATTTAATACATCCTTTGGAGAACTCTGATTTTCACAAAAATCTGGTTCTGAACTATTTTTAGATTCTGTTTCTGGGTTTTTTTGGGTTTCTGCATAAACAATATACAGAACATTGGAAAGCGTAAAAAAAAAACCTCTGAGACTAATTTGAATTTCATCATTCAAACAAATATTACCTTCTTCAATGTTCATTGGGATTTCTGGGTTTTTCAAATTGAATTCACCCTTTGGAGAGCTATGATCTTTACTAAAATCTGTTTTTGTGAAACCATCTTGTGATTCTGGTTCTGGGTTTTTCTGGGTTTCTCCAGTTTCTGCACAAACAACAATAATTAGAACAATTCAACCATTTAAGTAAAAAATTTCCCATCAAAACAGAAGATTACCTTCTGGAGTGCTCATTGGTTTATTCTGTATTTCTCAAATAATTAAGAAGAATTTTGAATCTGTTTCTTTGAATCTCTGGTTTCTGAGACTCAAAGAAATGATTCAATCAAAATCATGAATAATTTTTGAAGGGGTTTTTTTTTCCCAAATCCCAAATTGAAGAAAGAGGAAGAGTGGAGATTAAGAAGAAGAAAGAAGGAAGTTTGTTAAGATGGAATACTAAACATGGGATATCTTCAAAGGTGGTTATTCTGAAAACTCAGAGCAAGCTAAAACCAGTTTAGGGTTGAATTGGAATCTCTATCTCCTTTATGCTATTTATAATTTTCTTGTTTGTGGTTATTTTAACTAGATCTTTTGATGAAATTAGGACCGTTAGATTTTAGATAGATTTTATTTATCTAATGTACGTAAAGGTGTGACTGGTTGTACCTTACTTGATTGTAGCCGTAACTAACGCTTGCTAACCCACCACACAACGAACAAATAACGAACTGTAAGAATTGAAAGAGACCATTTGATGACTTAAAACGGGTCCCACCACCAAGTTCTTATCTCATCAAAGTGGTGGGTCCCGGCTTCCCACTCCTACAAAGGACTGCATTTTTGTTACTAGTGCGCAGTACGTGTGTATCACACGTGTGTCCACGCATCGCTCTAAGCCGTCTAAGGCTATTGTTAGTGCATCAAGCACAAATGAATAATTTTATCTATTTTATTTTTTACACTTTATTTACACTTGTATATAGACTCATGTAGAGATGATTGAAAGGCTGATATTTTAGGATAATGATCTTTTTATTATGTTGATTAACATTGAACGTTGAATAATCTTCATGTGGACTCACACGTCAATATAAATTTGGTGAAAGAATAAAACTAATGTTAATAAAGGATAAGAAGTGGCATGCTATCACTCTAATGCATTTATTGGATACAAACTAAATGTAAAACAAATTCAATATAAGAAACACATATAACACACGTACATAAAACTTGTTTCTTATTAAATAAAATTTTGTCTAAAGATGTGAGAACTATTATATAATGTACGCCTCCTTTGAGGAAGATTTCAGATTTGAACTTCACTTTCTAGCTATTGTCATGAAAGTATCCCTATGTAATTATATTGGTAGCTCGCTAATTTCTCTTCGTTTGTAGTAGCGATTTCTTCGAGTTGTTTTTTACGCTTATCTTTGGAGAATTCTAGACAAAATGATCGTCTGAAAGGTGTGTAAATTTGCAAAATGAAAATGTAAAAAAGTTTGCATTAATGATGTGAAAAGATTTGCATGATGCGAAAAACAATTAAACATGGCTTTTATCGGTACAGCCAACTTGTGATGAAGTTAACTATGATGATGTGATTTTTTTTTGTGAAAAAAACAAATACGCAATCCTGCAAGGCCACAAGTTCTAACCCACATCTTATTTTTTACGAAAAAGGTTGTCAATTAATTGTACTAAGCAGTTGTGGTCGACATATTTATGCATTTGTAGCATTAATATAGATACTATTTGATACTATTTTAGGAGTCATGATTATGCATCGGTCTACATCTTACACGAAATTGGAGGGTTGAAAATGGATCACCTTCATGCAGTTCCGTGAATATGGAATTGTAATGCTCATTTATTTGAAGCACATGTTTCGTTTGTTTTATTGCTTTCAACAGAATTTTACATGTGGGAGATCAGTAAGTATAAATATCATGGAAGATGGAACAACAAATCAAAGCCCATAAATTAAGATACATAAAGGACAAGGCCATGTGGGACCCACAATCCACTTGGTCACTCCCACCTTAGAGGTTTAAGTTGTTGATCAGTCTATCTTAAACTGTCAATTTCTTTTGACTTATTTTTCCTTGAAATATTTTCCAGATCTTCTGGGCACAAATCAAGTGCATCAATCTCTCATGAGGTTTCCACCAAAAAAAAAAATCACTCATGAGGTTTCGTTTGTTGTATATGTTTTGAAACAAAAAAAAAATATATATATTTTTAAATTTCTACTATTACATCCTGACATTGTTTGGGAAAATTAGAGATTTACCAAATTTTTCTAAAATTCTACCATAATTTTTTTTTATATATATTTCAATTCATTGATTTTAGGCTAAAAATTGATTATATGACAATTTCTTCTGTAAAAAGGTTCTATAATTAATTTCAGATTCATAATTAATTATTTTTTAAATGTTATCAATTAAGGGTTAATATTTCATCTGCAAGGGTTTCTAGATGGTATAACTCTATAAGCGATGACCTCTTATTTAATTTACCGTCCTTTTACTTTTATTTTTGTGTGCCCAAGATATAGGATGTTCACGCTGCTAATTCATATGACATAATGGACAAAAACTTGAAAAAAAAAAATTATAAGCCCGCCCTTTTTAGATTATTTTCCTTGCAAACCCCTTAAAAAAAAGAAGAAAAAGTATAGTTGTGGGAACACAATAGTAGGTTAGTTAATTTTCAGTTAAAAGTTCGTTAATTAGTCATCCTAAACACGCAATCAGTAATGTAATCGTAAGCAAAACAGACCAAAAAGTGGGTGAACTAATCTCGTTATGTGATCTTGAAATTGTTAAAACCACTATTTCTCCCTCCCCATGTCACTTCTTTGAGGGGACGTTTAACTGAACCCCTCTTCTTTCTTCAGCTCATGAGAAAAAAAAAAAAAAACTAGTTGTTTTCTTGTAAATTGAATTCAATGAACAGCGCTACTGTTTGGCCCGACCATATTACAAAATAAATGTTAGATTCTCATGTGGCATGGTGGATTTCACTGCCACATAAATTGGAAACTCTCTCATAACACTTTTGAGATGAAAAATTTATAGATCCCATCCTGTCACATAAATATCTGATATTTATTTTATAACATGGGTCGACTAAAAAAAACTTTATTGTTCAATGAAACCTTGTAAAGTATTTCAGTCGAAGTCAAAAGAAACCCTAAAATAAAACAACTCCAAAACATTAAACCCTAAATCAAGGGTTAGTTCTAAATTTCTAATCCATTTGACTCACCAATCTGATGAAGCCACCCAAATCTTTATTAAAGTTTTGTTCATTTTTGAAAGTGGAAGAATTGTGGGCCTTCAGCATGTTTGATTAGTAAGTTAAATTAATCCTTGCTGCTTCACTTTCTTGGCCTGTTTAATTGTGGCCCACAAAGAAACTAAATGAGGGTTTGGTACTCCAAATTTTAAGGTGGGGCAACAACCTTAACAAATTCTTTCTAAATATTACATATATATTTTTTTCAATACTAAGGTTATCCTTTTTTTTTTTTTAGCTGCCCGGGTATCAGGTCCTCTTATAGTACCCCTAGTCCCTGGGGTAAGTGTGTCCCCCATCTCACACTACCGGGTAAGTGAAGAATAAATTTTTTGGGGTGGCCACCAAGAGGTCTCGAAACCTCAACCTCACAAGTTGTAGGGTAGGTGTTAACCATTATCCTAATTAGCATACCCCTCTTAGACTAGTGTTTTCAAATATTAAACATGTCATCTCTAGAATAATTTTTTAAATAAATCAGTAAAAGATGATCAGGATCACATCACTGTTAATTTAAAATATAACCAAACTAATCTAATACCCATTACCGATAGATTTTACTATCTCAAAATATTTAAGACCTCATGTTCGTTTTGCATAATAGAGTGTAAGTTGTAGAATTCTAGCACTTTCGTATGCTTAAGATTCAGAACACTCAATAACGAGTAAATAAATAATTAATAAGAAAATTAATAGAAAAAGATATGAGAAACGTACCACAAGACGAGATTTTCGTGGTTCACCACTATTTGACTATGAGGCTGTTTGTTTTTGTCTGAAAAATATGTCTGAATCTGACTCGGGGTCTGAATTGGGCCGAGTCAGATTTCAGATTGTTTGTTTTTTATTTTTTAAGTGTCTGACTCAAATTTTGAGTCAGCAAAATGTCTGAAAAATGGGTAATTTTTTTCAGCCAAAAGTTTGTACTGAAAAGATCTGAAATGTGCTGAATCGTTCTTTTTACAATTTTGTCCTCTAATTATCTTTTAAATGACATAATTGCCCTCAAGTATTAAAAAGATCTAATTCTTCCATTTCAATGTTTTTTTTTTTAAAAGCTTCCATTTCAATGCTTTTTTTTTTATAAAGCTTCCATTTCAACTTTTTTTTTTTTTTTCTAATGAAGACCCAATGTAAGAAACTCATAGCCCTACCCTAGCCGTACATGTGTAACTTGTATGGTCCTCTAAAAAAATAAGTTTTTTTTATTTACCGGTTAACATTACATGATGAATGATGATGGAACTTATGACGGATTGGCACTTGTTAATATCACTTACTTGAAAACTAATAGGGACATATTTTAATTAAACAAGGGTAAAAGTGTCAAAAACTTAGTCAGACATAATTTATTAAAAGAATTCAGGTGAAAAAACAAACACACTTAAATTCAAACAAGTCAGATCTAGATGATCTCAGATCCAGATGACTCAGGTAGTCTCAGGTTCAGATTTCAGATTCAGATTTCAGAAAAAAAAAAACAAACGCCACCTATGTATACGATGAATAACAGCTACTTTCACTATAATAAAAGGGATAACAAAGCAAACCACAAACTCAATCATTCAAAAGTTCACTCTAGAAGAACTCTCATAGCCTCACACAACTTCTCACAAGTTTTTTTCTAGCTTATCCACACTACTCACATGCTTCTCTCTTGTTTGGATTGACTAAAACTACAAACATCTCCACCCTCAAAGGAAAAGGACCCTAAACTAAATTTATTAGGAAAACTACAAACACCATATAATTAGCAATTCCCATAACTACAAATTAGAAGAACTCTAATTAAATTAAGACCCTTTTTACCAAATTAGCAGGTCACTATTGTTTTATATTCTGCCAAAGTTCTTAACATAAGTTCTAAAAAATACATTCTCATTCTAATTTATATTGGTTTTGTTTCAATGTTTGGTTCCAATAGAAATAGTAATAAAAAACATGTTACATTTTCATTCTAATGTTTATTTTATATAGGAATGTCATTTTTTTTTATTAGCTCTACGATAAAAAATAAAAAAAGAAGAAGAAGTCAAATTAGGTCAAATTTTCCATTATATAAATAAATACAAAATCAGTGCGAGACAAAAGCTATTGGAATTCATACCGTTGGATGAAGATAAACAATATTGGTAAAGTTTACTGTGTTTCATTGGAATTCATACCGTTGGATCATCCTCGAGATCAATAACATAAATAAGTTTGGACCATCGTGGGAGCATAGAGATTTGTACTGCCAAAATCTTATAATAATAGTAACCTGTTCCTAGCATCCTTTAAGACATAAAAAACGGATAATACTTTTCATTTGAATTGGATAAGTACTGGATAGATTTTGAATAATAGAGTTAATGGAGATGGGTTAGTTGGAGAAATATTAAAAAATAATAATAATTGAAAATCGTTGATTTTAATGAGATAATTTTCAGCCCTAAAAGGTCAAGGTTGGGTTCTTGATTCCAGCAACCGTATGTATAAACGGTAGTGCTAGAATTACTGAAAAACCTACAGAAACCGTACCGTATGTATAGGCTCCGGGCCTCTGACTTTCACTTGTTCCATGTTTGATATTCTGATATCAGGTGGGAACTGAAATTGATTGAATAAAAAGGTTGATATGTAACATGCGATTCCAATCTCTGGGTTATCTTTATATATGATCGCTAGTCTGAAACCAAATTGTCTAACACCTTTTCGTCAATTAACAGGATATAAATGGCAAATATATGATTGCAATTTAGGGAAAAAGAACATTAAAAACACCTTAATTTTGAAAAATCGCACCCAAGTCAACATTTTCAAACCAAATACAAAAATAGCACCCTCTCACAATTTTTTGTCTAAAATATCCTTACTTTTTATATGAAATGATCTCACATATGGGTCTAGATTGAAAAATAAAGAGTGTAGATTGAAGAATAAAAGGTATAAACAATAAAACTAATAGGGTATTTTTGAAAGATTTTGGACAAAAATCGGAGAAGGGTGCTACTTTTGTATTTCGTTTGAAAATAATGACTTGTGTACAATTTCCTTAAACTAAAATGTTTTTAATGTACTTTTCTCTGCGATTTATATTTTTTTTCTTTTTAAATGAAATGATATATTGATATATATAAACTATACAACATTGGGTATGTTGAGGTCTCGAATCTTGCCTAGTTTATTATTTGAGATTTAGTGGTGGGTTATTAATTTTTGTTGGGCACCTCAGTGGGAGAAGTGTCCCTTGAATTTTGCTAAAATAACACCAGAATATTACATCTGCTTTTTAAAAGTGGTATGAGGGACTGAAATGGAATTAATATTTTTTCAGCAACTCTTATGATTGGTTTCCAATCAATAAAGTAAGCAGATGTAATCTTTGATGTCAAAATCTGGTGTCTCTATGTCCCTTAAGGTAAATCACTTCTTTCGATTTCTCGATAAATGTGCAATGAGGGACTGTACCTGTCTGCAGGTCAAAGCGGGTATGAATGACCTGATTCATAAAATAAAAACCATTGGTAAGTTGATTTGTGTAACTCAGGCACATAAAGATAAATGGAGTTGGATATTCCAACCATCTAATTTTTAAACTTTCCTTACACCTACCGGGCTACTTGTAGGGCCTGAGTTAAGATGATTCAAAGCCTTTTTTTTTGTGCTAGAATGAATCATCTTCATGTCAATCAGTATTATTATTTAGATCATCTTCATGCAAGTCTTACATGTTCATGTAACCAAAGAAGAACAATAAGTGTAGTATTAATAAAGAAAAGTATATACATTATTTAAGGCGTTGCAATGCTGCATTGGCTCCCTAACTTTACTTTAACCATAACAACATCCTCACCATTTTTTCTTTCAAAAAATACCCCTGCTAAAATAAACATCATCACCACATGCGTGCAGGCGGACTCGTATTCTTAAAGAGCGTCCCATCATTATATCACAAGGTTTAACAATACAAGAAACGGGTCCTTCTCGTTGTAGCCCTATGGTAAATTAAGGTGATATTTTTTTTGGCAATTAAATCTGATTCATGGGAACTTAAGCTTGAATTGTGTAGGACTTTCAAGCATATAAATTTCAAAATAAACTAATTTCTATTGTAAATCAAGTCAGACTTTCTTCTTAAACTCAAATTAACTTTTAGGCTGCGTTTGTTTTTTTTTAAAAAAATCTGACTCATCTGATCTGCCTCATCTGAATCTGCCTCATCTAACTTATTAAAAAAATATGTTTGTTTTTTTTACTCATCTGATTCATCTGACTCATCTTTTTGTTGACAATTTTACCCTTCTGTGCATTAAAGCTATATCATATATAGGCTTAAACTAAAAACTTCAATCAAATTTCTACCATATTAAATCATCAACATTTCAACCCCATTTTCATATTCCGCCTCTCAACCAAATCAATTCAAACAAAGACAAGTATGAAAACTTTTACATCTCATTAACTTTTCATGATACACAAAAGGCTGTTCTTGGAATACTAAAATTAGAAAGAGAACACCATGAAATTTTTTCTACAAATGAAGAATAAATGAACTCAAGGAGTCCAGTTATTTTACTGAATATATAGTGATAGTAAACAAAGTTTTGCCTCCTGCACCCCATGCTAAACTCATGCTCATCTACATAACGCAAACTTGCCAGCCACATCTTGGATGTGATATACCCTGTACAGATCTTAGAACCAGGAGTCCTCCAAAACCTTGCTTCTAGGTTTGCTCTAAATGAGATATATGTGAGTTAACAATTCTCACTAAACAACACTGAATGGATTAATCAAGTGATGTTATCTAATTTGCAAAATCAGATAGAAAAATTACGAATGATATAATAAGCAATTCTGAAAACAAGAATCTAGCAGTTACAAGACTCACACAACCCAAATTATCACATCTAACTGGTCTTTTATTTGTACTTTCCTGATGTGATGAGTTGATTATTTATAAAAACAATGTCACTACCAACATAAGCCCGACGAAACTTTCGAAAGGCATCAGTTTGGCAGGAAGAAGCAAAAGAAATATAAGAAATTGCACAAATCATACAACAGGGATGTTCAGTAGTTAGTACTTACTTTCCTCTCCCCTGGTTCAAGTTCATCAAATTGGATGATCAGGTTTTTTCCACCACTATCATGTATCAAGCCCTGTCCATGACTAGCAATGCTTCAAGTTCCTCTTTACGCCGGTTCAGTTCCTGTAAAAATAAAAAAAATTAAAAATAAATCATTAAGGAAAGTCATATGCAAGATTTATGAGCGAGTTAAAAGTCAGAATCAAGGTATCAAAGAAGGGTCTCCAATAATCGAACATTTTACCTGATTCTATTGTGGTCCTTAGAAACAAGTGACTAAAAGTCTAAAACTAAGATACTAAATGGATGACAAGAATAACAGTACATGTTAATATCAGACAAGACAGTAGATCTCTAATGGGCTTGATTAATTAGAGCTCCCTGAGATGAGGATTCTCAAATTTACATTCTTAAACCATACTAGGCACAGCCAAAAGTCATCACAACCATTATTATCATTGAGCTTGCAAAAATAGTTATTAAAAGCAATATGACTCAAATTTAAGCCCACATAAACTATATCTCCTTGTTTCCATTTTCAAATCATTCTAAAAACAATTTAAAACATTAAGAAAAAAAATGTAGGTAAGAAATAAGAAAAGGTTAAGTTCCCCTGGTCCTTAGATGAAGATTCTTTCATCTTTGGACCAAAATGAAACCTATCTTTTTTCTCTCTCCAAGGCCCATCTCTCTCTCTCTCTCTCTTCCCCTAAATCAAGGACCAAAATGGAAATAAGGGTTTGTCCATTAGCCATTCTTCTTCTCAACATTGTACCTTCTTCTGTTTTTTCAATCTCTGAAGCAGCAGATGGGTCCTCTTTTGAAGAGAATTTTGAGATAATGTGGTCTGAAGATCATTTCAAAACATCTGCAGATGGGCAAACCTGGTATCTCTCTCTAGATAAAGAACAAGGTACATACATATATAAAACTTATCATTTTCACTGATTTTCTTTATATATATCAATTGATTCAGAATTCAAATCTGTAATATCTTATATATTCAGTACTGATGTTGTGAGGAATATAAAACAAGGGTTCATTTGGTTTTGGAAAATGAAAAGGTGAGTTGCCATCTAGAACTTTAATGCGCAAGCAATTTAATGATATAGCATGTACTACAAAGCTCAAAAGTTCAATGTAATGAGAAAAATGAGACGTGGAAAGTAGCTGATCTTCCTTACAATTTAAACCAGTTGGTGAAAATGTTGACAGCCAGTCAGCCACTCAATCCCATAGCCTGAGCTGTTAGATAGAAGCACAACAATGTTTACCACAAGGATATAACCATGGGCTGGTCATCTTGTTCCTGCTGATCAAGCAGTAAGTTCTCAGGCAATGACAGAAGATTGGGTTTTGGAAAGGGGATTGTTTGGTGATGAAAAACAGGCTTCACCTTCGAATTTCAGAGGTTTTAGTTGAGATTTGCTTCATCTTTTTAGATGTCTTTATGAACCAAATTATGTATTGGTAATATTGAATTATTTACCTATTATAGTTTTATTTAGTTTTATTAAGAAATTTCCCATTTTTATGCAGGTTTCTGAATCTTGCTTGAATATACATGAATAGGTTTGATACATACCAAAACCCAAGTTAACCTAGACGTTGTTGTTCTAATCACCACCAAAAGCAAACAAAACATTCCGAAACAAACTTCAACCCATGGTAATAGCAACTGCAAAACAATGAAAAACAATGAACACATAGTTCAACGAATTTTTTTTTAATGTTCTTCAACAACAAACTTCAACCCATGGATCAACAACAATAACAATAACAATAACAATAACAATTAACAAATCTGATTTTTTGATTTCTTAATAAGATTCTAATTTATCAAAAAGAACAAATTATTATTGTATTAATAGATCCATATTTTGCAAATTAGTATAGATAATTAGGTATGGTACATAATTGCAGACTTCAATATAATTTATCCCAATTCTTTACCAGGTCACCAAAATTAAAAAAAAAAATCATTGTTGTTCCACATGTCTTTCTTAAATTTCTGCAAATAAGAATTATTCAACAGTTGATTCCTTTGAGACGAGGGTAAATGGTGAAGAAAATTTTGTGGGAACTCTATAAAATTGAAGTAGCGAAATGAAAACCCATATCCTAGAAATTGAAACAAAACAGAGATATATAATTATCACATTGATCAACTTGTAAAAAAAATACCTTAAAGTGAATCAAAATCTGAACATGAAGGAACATGATGAATGTCTTTTCAATCCTAAAAATCGCTAAGAGAAATCAAAAGGTGGGATCTAAAACCCTAGATCTTGTCCGCAGCAACAGAAAATGCATTAATTTTAAATGAAATCGAACAATAGAAACCTAATCATGCGTAAAGCAGATTACCATTTAAGATTCATATCAAAGAAGAGACAGAAACAAAGAGCTCTCATATCAAAGAAGAGGGAGAAACAGAGAGCTCTCCTGAGGAGAAGATCAAAGAGAGTTGTCGAGAGAGAAGATCAGCGAGAGTTACCGAGAGAGAAGATCTACATCGCTCTAGGGTTTCATATGGAGCTCGAAGATCGTATCAGCAGTGCTCTAGGGCTTCATTTGGAGCTCCCCACCGTTTTTCATGGAGAAACACGATGAAAGAAATGAGGAAAGTTTTGAAATTTTCGATTTTTTGTCTTTAAAATCGCGGGGTATAATTGTCTTTTTCTTCTACTCAGATGGATGTGAGATGAGTCAGGCATAAAATTATACCTGACTGGGAGACATCTTAATCACCTCTGAGTCAGATGTTTATTTGAGTCAGCTAGCAAATCAGATTTTCAAAAAATAAAAAACAAACAGTCTGAAATCTGACTCGACCCGAATCAGATCCGAATCAGATTTCAGATCTCCGAGTCAGCAAAAACAAACACACCCTTAGTCTGATTACTCGTTTTAAAAATCTATTATACCAAGAGGTAAAAGTATTAAAAGCATTCAAACAAGTCAAGTTCAGACGTCTTAAAAAAAGAAATAAATACCACCTAAGTTACAATTTCACATTTAAAAGATTTATAACTTGAATACTTGATCATATTACGGCTGACTCAGTCAAGACAAGCTTGACTCAATTCAGCCTTTAGCAACTAAAACTGTTGTAAAGAGGTGATGTTCATACTAGAGAACCTTGCTCCCACTCACGAATAGCGTTTCCACGAATTCACTCTGGAGATTCTTCGATCGGAGCAGCAGAGCTTAAGACATTTTTTAATTCGGCACTCTCGTTCCATTCCTACTCTTGCTCCTACTCCCGCTCCCCCCACTCTGCTTCAGTCAAAGACTCAAAGGTTGATATGAACGACTAGTGTTGCATGGGATTTTTTTTTTACAACCAAAATCGTACCATTGGTTTTTAGGATTTTTTAGGTTTTTCTATTTTTTTTTCTTTCTAAATTTTGGATTTTTTATTTTGAGTCTTTCAGTTTCTTTAATGGAAAAATATCCTCATTCAAAATCATCCATTGGTTACAAGTTTTAGAATCACCAAATGATGGTTAAAAGTTTTAGAATTTTCAAAGATGATGATCTACATGGTAAGAACAAACATCCTCATTCAAAATCATCCATTGGTTTATCCTCATGTAGGCCCCACAATACTGTTCTAAAGTAATGTGTATAGATGTACTAACAAATTAGTATAATTACTTTTTACTACATTATTTACTTTAAAATAAATATTTATCAATAGCTTATTAAATTTAGTATTGTGATTAAAAATATGAGATTAAGAGAATATTAGCATTCATTTTATATAAAATAATGCATGTTTATACAGTCAGGGCGGACCCAGAACTTTACCTTAGTGGGGCAGAGTTCAAGAAAATAATATATTACATTAAATAAAATTTTAAATACCAGTAAAAAATATTAAATATATATATTTAACACTAATTAATTTTTTATTCCGTAAGTAATTAATTAATAAATAATATCCTATTAAATCTTTATTTTAAAAAGATAGTACCTTACAAGGTCCCAAACTATATTAAAACACAGCCCATTACTAGATTGGCCCAAGTTTATATGAACTTTTACGAATTTTGAGTGGGGGCAGCAGCCCCCACTGGGCATACACTGGGTCTGCCCCTGAATATAGTATAGGTATCTGTTTAGGGTCATTTTATAGGCGCCCTCCATAATTTTATTGGCAGGCTCCGATTGTAAGCATTCTTTACCCTGAATTTGCATTTGTTATGTTACGGGGTACCTTTAAAATTGCCCTTTTGTTTATTGGTTTTTTTGAACTTTTTTTAATTTAGTTTTTTGATTTGATGTTTTTAGTTTTTTAAAAACATAAAAAAAACACCACACTATAAAGATCAGTTTTGCAGGTTTAAAATTTTTTGGACTTTCGGTGTTTTTTTTGGTGTGAAAGGTATTTTTTTTATGTTCCAATCTGCGGAATAAAAAGGGAAACCGCACCATGTGCAGCCCTAACTCCGATCGACCTTGTGTTGACCCAAAATGGATTTAGCTGAGTTAACTCGATTGCAGTTGCCTTCTCAGAATCATGTGCACAAAAGCCAGTGTTGGGCTAAAACTGACAGGTTCATTCATCAGTTAAATTTGAGCACGTGTTTTATATATCAAGCACGGGTTTTATACACACTAGCTTGTGTGACCGTCAGATGATTCCTACGCAATTCAAGTGAGTTTGGATCCAACGGCTACGAATCTGAAACCAAGAGGAAAATCAATGAGATGAGTTGGCTCATCAATGGTGGGTACCACAGCATAAGTGAACCCAAAATAACTTCCACAAATCTTTTATGACTCCAGCTGTCCTTTTGTTGTTCACTCACAGTACAAGTAGTCAACGATTGTGTTGTAGCAAAATTTTATTCCATTTTTACTTCCGCCCTCTCTCACAGAAGTCTCACTGTTCTTCTGTCATGTTGTTTCTCTGATCAAGGAAGAGAGAGAGAGAGAGAGAGAGAGAGAGAGAGAGAGAAAAGATGAGTTTGCTGGGAGATGACGGATTAGGGTACGAACTTGCGAGAAAACTTGAAGTTTGTGGGGTATGGCGTTCATGGCTTGGCGAATCGAATTACAGCAATTTCTTGAATTTCTTAACTTCCCCATCAACATGGGAATCCTTCATGAGAAGCGACGATTCCAAAACTAGGGCTCAAATTCAACTCCAACTTAGGGCTAGAGCTTTACTCTTCGACAAGGCCAGCGTTTCTCTCTTCCTCCGCTCTCATCCTTCCTCCTCCACTTCCTCTTCCTCTTCTTCCTCTGTTGCTGCTCATTCGAAGCTCAATCCCTCCTGTACGTCTCTCTCTATATATCTATCTATTTATAGGGATTTGTGTATGGTGATCTGACTTTTCTTTTTTTCTTTTCAGATTTGCAGTTACATGGGGATGATGTTTATTTCTCTTTAGAAGATTTTTATCATAATTCGCAAGATGGAGTGCAACAACTCCATGAAGGGTCTGCTCCGACTAGTTCGAGTCAGTCCAAGGTTCGTTTCTTTATTTATTTTCATATTTTTGATGGGTATCTGTTTTTAGGGTTTATTGGATTAGTTGATTCGTTTGCAGCAATGGTTAAAATGTATTGTTTAGCAATTGAAGGAACAACTAGTAGGAATTAGGGATTAGAGAGAGAGAGAAAGGGGTTTTTTGATAGGTGAGTTTGTGGGAGTCACAATGTCTGTACTTGGAGAGGAATTGGATATTTAGGAATGAACTAGTTAACATATTATGTAATAAAATTATAACTGTATAAGACCATAATATTCAAAAGTAATGCTTTTTACACTAGGTAATTGTAATCTATTATTCTGACATTCTACATATTGTCCATCTTTTTTTGTGGATAATTGTGTGAATTAGGGTTCATTGTTCATTATCCAAACTTCTTGCATTAGAAGATTGGATTTTTATCTCAACGAAAAGATCAGTACTCATAACTGTCTTCCCAAAACCTGATAAAAAAGTTGTCACTTCAAAATAAATCTCGCAAATCTGTGAAGTAGCAAGCCTATCAGAATATGGGAATGCATTGTAATTAGAAAGTAGTATACAACAGGGGTTCAAGATAATTGGCTAGGTGCTCTTCGTCTATGGGGGGACAACTTAGAAACTGAGGTGGTCACTTCAATTAATCAGCATAGGTACCTTGTTTGTTCTGTAGGGCTGTCATGATACTTGGGAACTCATATGAGTTGGCGAGGATCATTAAAGTAGTCACGAGAGACGTATAGGTTAGCCTCTAATTCTATTGATACCAATAAAGAATATTTATTTATTTAATGTTTACAAGTTATAAAGCAGAAACTATGACTGTAGAGTCAATGTTACTACATTTATGAATGCAATTTGAATGACATCACTGTTAGGTGGTGCAGATTCAACCCAAAGGATCCCTTAGTGCTGATATATCCCAGAGACCGAGGCATGATGAATTGCCAGAAACATGGTATAACCAGTTCTTTGAGAAGTACAGAGCTAGCAGACAAAATAGGTTACCATTTGGGGACCGAGAATCACACAAGAGGACCCCTGAGGGCATGTCTACATACATTAAACTTCTTGAAAGGCATAAGAGAATTCGAAAAGCATTCAAGGAGGATCAGTATACGGGTTTTGGCAATCCCATGCGGGAGAATGGATTAAACGTGCATCAGAGTTCTGTTTCAGATGGAAATAATTCAGTTGATGACGAGACTTCCTTTTTCCCTGAAATGATGTTTCCATCAAATTGTGTACCTGATAGTGCACTCCCTCCGTCAAAGACTCAGGAAGACAATCAGAAAGTGGAGTGTTATGGTGTTCTTGATAGTTTACCCCATGTTATGACTCGGAGTCCTGCAATGCTTGAGAGGTTTGGTATAAGACCTGACTACCTCCGGATGGGACTTGGAAGAAGTAAATATAGGGGTAAAAATGGGCTTGAAGGGAACGGAAAATCTCTTGGCCAAGACCAAGCATTGCAGATGTCTCAGAAGGTAATCGCTCGCGTGCTTTCTAATTTGGGTTTTGAAGGTTCATCAGAAGTTCCAATGGAAGTCCTCTCACAGTTTCTCAGTTGTCATATCTGTAAACTGGGCCGGATTTTGAAAGTCTTAACAGATAATTATAGAAAGCAGTGTTCAGCCTTAGAGATACTCAAAATGTTCCTTCAAACAGTGGGTTACAGGTCAGTGGATTTCTTTGTATTTCAATCGTGCTAATATGGATTTCTTTATTGTACTTGCTCTTTTCCTAGAATGTTATGAGAAGCATACTCTGTTCCAATTATATTTTCTACATAGTGATAGATATTCTGACAAATAATTTGGCTTATTGATGGGCACTTGGGCAGTACTATGAGAAGCGTACTCTGTCCCTTGTATATCTTTTACAGTTTTATATGATGAATTCACATGCATGCCCTGCATGTGGCTATTGATGAATTTCAGAGTAATCTTTTAATTATTGGAATATGTTTCGACCATCGAAAAAAATTTGATCTGTCCCATTTATTAGGTAGTATGTCATGCAAGTTTTTATTGAATTAATGTTTGAAGCCTCTTACTTTGACTTTCACCAGTAATCTTGGGGCTTTGGTGGAACATGTGAAGGATGGTACCAGGGCCTTTCCACACCCAGCACAACAACAGCGGGTAATCCAGCCAGGGTTCCAGTCGCAACATCAGAGCACTATTCTACAACAGCAGCAAGTATTAACTCCCCTCTTTTTGTCTCCTCTCTGTTGAACTACTTTTTTCCCAGTCCTGATATGATTTTTATGCTTCTCTTCTAACCACTGTTCAGTTGGCCCATGTTGTGTCGGCTATTTTAAAGCATTTTTTCAACTGCATCTTCACTTCTCTTGTTTTCTTTTCCCTTTCCTGGTGGTGGACCGTACAGATCCCAAGGCAAATGCATCCTCAGATTCAGATCCAGAATCTGGCTTTTCAGCAGCAGCAGCAGCAGCAACACCAGCATTGGGAGAGAATGCGAAGACGCCAACCTTCCACTCCTCGTGCTGGTATGAATTTGGATAAAGAAAGACCCTTGTTGGAAGTCAAGATTGAGAACACATCCGAATTATCCATGGATGGTAATACCTTCACCACAGTCAATCCTAGAAACGCCCAAATGCAGATACGGCAGCAGCAGGTGGCTGCTGCAATGGCAAGCCTCCACGCTCAATCAGGTCATCAGTTTAATAAACAGCTGGCATCCCTTCAAATTCCTCAGCTCCAGACACCGTAAGTCCAATATCGGATTCTCTTCACTCATTTTTAGAATGGCTTTGCTATTGATACCGAAATCTTTTTTGTCACATGCGGACAGAGAAAATTTCCACCCTCCAAATGGAATATTGCGCAGCCCCCACAGTTCAGGGATGTACGCTCAAATTCATTTGGAAGGTGGAGATGATTTCTGTCCGCTTGCAACAGAAATCTTTTGGTCCCAATATCATTTTCCTTTTCAAAATAATTATAGTTGTAATTCTTAAGGATGGGATTCCATTAAAATCTCCTAACAAACTGTCAAAGCTGGAGTACTTAAGTTTTCCCTTGCACAGGAGCATGGTCACAAGGGCTCCACCTGTTAAGGTTGAGGGATTTCAGGAATTGATGGGTGGGGATGCAACAATGAAGCATGATGAAGAACATAAGCTAACCTCTCCATCCAAATAGATTGGTATACACATTTGATCTTTTGTTTAAAATTTCCCTTCTGATGAAATTAATTATATGATGTGCTTCAACAGAATTGCTTGCCAATTATGTGTTTTTTAGAATATCTCATTATATTCATTGAAGCTTTGGTTTGCCTCAAGACTTCCTTTCCTTCTTTCTTTTTCTTTTTTTAAAATTTTTTTTTTTTCTCTTTCTTTAATTTAATTCTACTGATAAAAATTGAAAGTTAAACTAGTAAGTTACAGAGGTGAGAATTGAGAGAAGAAGAGAATGGGGAGAAGACGGGGTTACGACTAGGGTTTCACGCCCTGAGTGTGTGTCAGCTGTCTTCCTCTCTTATTTATATGAACTAGCCCCTATATCCCGTGCAAGGCACAGGGGTTTCTTTAAAAAAAAATATTCAATTTTTTTTTATTAGATAATTATTAAACTTAGTTGTTTTAGATTGGACCATATGTTTATAATGTAGGTTTCTTTTAACCTACACCTAAGAGAGATGATTTTGTTAACCCAATAATAGATAATAGATTGGGCCATATGTTTGTAATGTAGGTTTTTTTAACCCACACCTAAGAGAGAGGGTTTTGTTGACCCAAGGCTTCTCCTATTGTATATTATAATAGATAAGTGTGGGCCCACGAGACAAGTGAGCCCACAAGGCAATATACAATAAATATGTCCAACAAAATAGAGAGTGGAATGGCACAATGGGTCCGCAAGAACTATAAAATAAAACAAAATTATAAATTTCTAACAGTAAATATAACAGTTTACTGAGCTGGATGTACTTGACAAAAACTTCCTCTGGTACTTGAGAGTTGAGAATCATAATCATGCTACTTGCTTCTTTGTATAAAGTTGGAATAGTTAGACTAGTTATTCTGCTTGAAATTCCTCTTTTGCTGCTTCTTTAGATAATGAATGCCCTTGTTTCTTGTTACTGTCCAAGTGCTGAACAAACCTGATGTGGATCCAAATGCGGTAGCGTAAAAACAACTAACTCTCCAAACATTAAACTAAACCCCAAATATCGTTCAACTCATAATTCTACTAAAAAACACACAATAATTTTCGTACTAGGAGCTCTTTATATAGATAACTCCTCACAAAAGAGTCTAAAACGTGCTAAAATCAAGAAAACTTGCTAGCCAAGTAAACTACTAACCTAAGGACATTTTCTAATTACTAATTCTAATATAATAGAAACTGCTAATAAACCAAGAATAGAAACCCTCGCCATGCACTTGTTCCAACTTTATACGTGGGACCCACACGTGTTGATCACGTGTTACATCTGTTAGACTAGTTATTCTGCTGGAAATTCCTCTTTTGCTGCTTCTTTAGATACTGAATGTCCTTGTTTCTTGTAACTGTCCAAGTGCTGAACAAACCTGTTTAAATAGTCCTCATGGAGATCCTGGTAGGAAATGATGTTTCTCATCTTGGCTGCCTTTAGTCTTAGTGGTTCTCCCTCTGGATCTATCAGCACCAGCCTCATTGACTTAGCAACTGCATCTCTACTGAATGTCCCATCTTCATTTCTTTCCACCTCAAGGCCAGTACCCTTCTCCACTAACAGCTTAGCGTTCAGCCCTTGGTCAGCCATCATTGGCAAGAGAATCTGGGCATGCCCGTAACTAAGAGACTCTATGATGGATCCCCACCCAGAGTGAGATAGACATCCTCCAATGGCCATATGAGCTAGAATCTCCACTTGTGGAGCCCAACCAACACACACCAACCCTCTAGCTTTGGTCCTGTCCTCAAACCCTGATGGCAAGAGGTCCGCCCTATCTATCCCTTCTGGCTTCCTGAGTACCCATAGGAAGGGCAGCTTAGAGAGCTCTAGACCAAAAGCTAACTCATGAACTTGATCAATAGTCATTTTGTACTCACTCCCAAATCCCACAAAAACTACTGATCTATGTGCTTGTTTATCTAGCCAACTGAACATATCAGACCTATTCTCCGCAGTCATGTCAGAACTCCTTCCTACTGAACATTGTGGGGGTAGTAGACCAATTGGGAAAACTGGTTTCTGGTAGAGCTTGTGAAGTAAATTCACATATTCTCCTTCGAACTCTCTACAACCTCTCACCATGACAAAATCAGAGCCTTCAACAGTTTCTGCCCATCGTTCACCACTTGACTTCCCAGATATGTCCGGAAAGTTTATATTCTTGCAGATACGTACAGCCTGATCAAGTCGAAAGGAAACAGTTGAAGGGAAAGGAATCCAATCTGGGGCTGCTGTGAAATCCTCTGGTCTTGATCGGTGACCAGATCTTAGCTCAGATGGTGGTCCTAGAAATGCAAGTGTTGCTGCTGAAAACACGCTAAAGAAGGCTGAGGGCACCCTAAATTTAGCTGCTATCTCTGGTATCCAGTAGGGAGCAAAGTCAAATATTATTAAGTCTGGTGAGATCTGATCCAGAAACCTTTCGAAGGGTCCCTGCAACTTATCATATGCCTTCTTCAGATATTGCACCTCTTCTAGTTTCAGATCAATAGTGGCCTCAGAATCAACCGGCAAGCCATCGACAGAGGGCAAACCGATCTCCACTAGATTTATATGGTTCACCAAATTTGCAGGAAGGGTTGGTAGTCTCTGGATATTTCTTGGAGTTGAAATGAAGGAAATTCTGATACCCTTTGCAGCTAAGTTCTTGGAGAGCTCTAAAAATGGTAGCATGTGACCAAATGCTAACCAAGGAAACATTACTACATGGTGATGTTCTTTGGCCATGGCTTATGCAGAAGAGCCTTGAAAGGAGTTGATGTTAGCTTCTGTATTACAAGCAAAGTCTGGAGGGATTTTGATGGTTCTTTATGAACTGATGGTGGGCAAGTGGATGGGAATTCAATTTTTAAATTCTGGTTAGGTGAATAATTTCTAACTTTTATGATGACTGTTCTGATTAGATGAAGATTTGCACAATCTTTATGAGGTCAATTTTTTTTAAACCACACAGATGCTGTACCTTTCTCATGATGTTACCATTTAAATAATCTGAGAACAATTAATTAGGTGAAAGAACTAGTAGGGTTCCCATGCATCTTTTGTAGTGTTGGTTAGATGAAGGGGAGCTCAAAATTCAAATGCATGGAGTGAACTTATAACAGGTCCCCATGGTATATTCTGAATATTATAACATTCTTCACATTATCCAACGTGGAAGCAACGAGACAATAGTACTAGACTACTAGTAGTGATGAGAGAGAATTATCTTTTTACCTTTGATTTTGATATTTAATATATTCATTGCTTACTTAGCAAAAAAAAAAAAAAAAAAAATATATCGTAGTTAAAGAAAAGAATAACGAGAGAATCCATTTTGAAATCTTTGCCATGTATCTTTATTTAATTTTTGATGGATGTCATTTTGTGCACTACCTTTAGAGTTGGGTGCACCTATCATTTTTCATCCCCACAATGATCATGCGGCGAAAGAGTAATGCTACAAGAATTTCAAATTTACACCCCAAATAATACCTCAGATTATAAAATTGATGTGGGGTTCATTATGGTAAGATGAGATTATTGAGGACAACATGCAATTGCTTATGTTCCTAACACTGAGAAATAGACACAATCAAATATTGAAAAGTGATCTTAAATGTAAAGCTTAATTCCTTCAGCTTGTTTCAAGTTTCTTCAATCTTACTTCTCTAGTAGTTCCCTAAATCCTAAACCCTAAAATCTATCTGAGCCGTCATTAAGAGGATGGAATACCAATTATTCATGGTATCCTATAAAATGAACTAGACATAAAGGAACAATACATAACGATAAGGTGGTGCCGCAGAAATTAGATTTATTATGACATTTTTTCTTCCTGTTGTTGTTCATGACATTAATTTGAAACCTTCTTTATTTATTATAAAATTATGTGGTGCTCCCAAAATTTGCAAGGACAAGTGCTTAAAATTAGCAAAAATCTAGCTTGCAAGCGTTTTATGATCTATCATATAACGCTCAATATCGTCTATGTATTTGTTTTGACTCCCCATATCATCAAAGATCTTTTTCATCTCTTTTGCTTTGGTCCTTAACGATTCTCCCTCTTCCTCCACCATTACTATCCTCAACGACTCGGCGACCGAGTCTCTTGTGAACGATCCATCTTGTTCGTCCCTCTCTATCTCCACCCCAAACTTCTTCTCTACTACCCACCTCGCCGTCAACCCTTGTTCGTACATTAATGGAAGAACAACAAAAGCTTTTTCCTTCGCAAGACCCTCAAGGATCGAACCCCAACCACAACTATTCACGAAACAACCAACCGAGGGGTGCCCTAATATCCTAAGTTGAGGCACCCAACCTGTGCTAATAAAACTACGACCCTTGACTCGATCTTCGAACCCATCTGGCAACCCAGTTGGATCGTTCTGAGTTGAATCATGTGGCCTCCTTATCGACCAAAAGAACGGTAACTCGGATAATTCTAGTCCACGAGCCAACTCGTACGTTTGTTTTCGATTCAGTGTCACCTCACTACCAAATGCAACGTAAACAACAGACATTTCTTTTTGTTTGTCTAACCATTCTTTTATTTCCACCCACTCGCCACTACCGTCTTCTTTGTCTCTATCTTCAAAATTCGAAAGGGGTGGAAGTAATCCAACCGGAAAAACCGGTTTCTTGTGAATCTCTTGGAGAAGATTTAGCCACGCGCCTTCGAACTCAGTACAAGTTCTCAATAAAATGATTTGGCAATATGAGAGTACGAATCCGATTCGGTACATGTCGGACACGCCGTCGGAAGCTGTGGTCTCGTCCACATGATCGAAGATCCTTTTGGCCTCGTGGTGGCGAAACACAATGTTGGAAGGGAAAGGGACCCACTTTGGAGGGACAGTGAAATCCTCGGGAGTTGATCTTGACCGTTCATCATCATTACCCATCAACACTGATGGTGGATTCAAAAAGGCCAGCCCCGATGCATTGGTAACACAATAGTAAGCGCATGGAACATCAAGTTTTGCTGCGATTGGTGATAGCCAATGGGGTGGATAGTCGTGAATAATCCAATCGGGAGTAGAAGTTTCTAGAAACAGAGCCAATGATGGTTCGAGACCGTCGAATTCCTTCTTAAGGTATTGGACCTTATCGTACGTAACATCAGATGTGGCCTCCGCGCTTGGGGGTAATAAGGTATGATCGCCCACAATTCGGGGACAAGGAAGGCTAACAAAATTGATGAGGTGTGATAAATTTGAAGGGATTTTGGGGAGTCTTTGTAGATTTCTTGGGGTGGAAACATAGGAAATGCGATGACCTCTTCGAGCGAAGTATTTGGAAAGTTCTAGAAATGGGATCATGTGACCGAAAGCTAACCATGGAAACATCACAATGTGAAGATGAACATTCTTCTCATTATCCGCCATGGAAGCAACAAGACACTAGTACTAGCAGTGGTGAGACAAAGGAAAGAAAAAAAAAGTAGTATGCAAGAAGAGGTTGAACATATGCAACACCCAAGTGGAGGAGATAATAAGAAGTAATATTCCTAGGTACTATTTATTGAGAACAAATACAACTTGGTAATTAAAGAAAATAAGTTGGAAATGGAAAGAAATCTTTTCAAATAGGAGAGAATCAATTTTGAAATCTATGGAATGTATCCGGTCTAATTTGGAGTGGAGTTATTAGTTGGTTTGAATCAAGATAATGTCCATTTTACCATTATTTTTCAATAATCTTTTATGAAATTTTGATGTGGTTAAAGATTTTAGAATGCACTGATTTTTTTTTGAAGATGATCTTCATGCTGAGGTGAACATCCTCACCAAATATTAGCCTTTGGATCATCCCATGTGAGCCCTAGAAGTTTTTTAAGACTCGACTGGAAGACGTATGGGGCCCAAGCAATAGATGGAGTCGTGGGCAAAAAAGGGCAGCGCTACAACTAGCAGCCTCTGGAAGACGTATGGGGCCCAAGCAATAGATGGAGTCGTGGGCAAAAAAGGGCAAGAGAGCGTAGACGCATTCCTTTATTACGGGCTTCGCTCTCTTGGCAAAATGCTTCGAAAGAAGAACGTCTCGCCAAGGCCCCGCCCGTCCCTCTTTCTTTGCCTGCCGGCCGCGTTTATTTCATTGGCAAGAACGATCCAATCCATTCGGGGCTTCGGGGAACCCAAAAACGAACTCTTTTGACTTGATTCATAGATAGAATCAATGGATAGATGAACGAGATGTCAAATATCCCCTCCCTAGAAATAATAGTGGAGTTATCCGTACGTGCAACACTAACTATAGACCTGTTTTACTTTTAATGGATTTTTTGTATTCAAAGAAGTCATCGGATCCTAATATCCAGTGGTGAAGCCAGGAATTTTTTCTGGGTGGGACACTTGAGAACAATGAATTACTTTTTTTAATCAACTTATTAACAAAATTTTCAATTGAAGCGTTAAAAAATAATTTTTTTAAAAAAAATAGGTTAACAAAGGGGGTGTTTGTTTTCTTGCCACTTATTACCTCTAATTAGTGGTGGGCCTACACAAAATGTTATTTATTTTTCACCACCAATAAGTAACTTAAGGGTTTTGAGGCCCATAATTTATTGGTGGTGAAAAATAAAGAGCATTTTGTGTGGGCCCATCACTAATTAGTAGCAAAAAATAAACACCCCATAAAATTATAAAATGTAAATATATATGAGTTAGGATCAGGAGACATGTTATAGATATGGTCTATGCAGGGCCCACATGGAGATGATCGGACGGTGCGAAGATGATCTCCTTGCCAATTAGATCATCTTTGTACAAAAAATTATCCTATTCTAAAGCTTCTATGAATTGGTTTGATGTTAATTGTAAAAATAGACAACTTATAAGTAATGTAATTTTTTGTGAGGTTAAAATTTTTAGAATAATGTGATTTTTGGTGATGATGATCTACACGGTGAATACATCATTATCACAAAAAATAGTCGTTAGATCACCTCTATGTGGGCCTTACAAAGATGCATGTCATCTAACTCAATATTTAATATTTTTTCAATTGGATGAGGCACTTTTAAAATATTTTGATACTATACAACCAGGTTCGTGCCCCACCCAAGTGCTACATGGCTCCGCCCCTGCTAATATCAAATGATTAAGAATCATTTCAAGGAAATCTTGAAATATTAGGAAACAAAGATACCCTTGTCATGCAAGGTTAATTAGAACCCAATGAAGGTTAGTCTCCGATAAAAAAAAAAAAAATGAAGGTTAGTCAAGTAATTTTGTCTTCTTTTTTTTTGGTAAGGTGATTTAGACTCGTCTCAGTTGGAATCAAAACTAGACATCCGGACTTAAAACCCGTTCTAAGGGTGAACTTAGTTGTAAGAGGCTTTCACAAAAATGATTTTCTCACCATTTAGATCATCATTCCAAAAAATTGTTATAAAAATTTTTAACCCTATTAAAAGTTAGTTAAAAATCAAAGGTAAAATGAATAGTTTAAAAAGTTTAAAGTTTCAGTTAATCCTTGATGGGACTAAAGGCTTTAGGCCAGTCTGTTTTTGTCTAAAGATGATGAACTCTATGAAATCATCCCTTAGAATATCTCTATGTGGTCCCATAAATTGGTGTAAATCAAGTGTAATAATAAGTAGGATGTAATATGAGACATAATTCCTAGTTTTGTATTCCCTAGGTACACCCTAATTAGTACGTGCGGGGATCCTTACTTTTCAATTAAAATATTACCATTATTTCTCATTTAAAAATAAAGTGGGTTGTATATAGAAAAATGGTGGTGTGCAAGTAGAACTTCCCGTTAAACTAAAGTATTCACGTTGTTTTGTTGGTGAGTAATCGTAAGGACACACAGATGGGAACGAAATTACGGGACGAATTGATTTTGGCGACCTTACCGAGAATGGAGTACCAATTATCTTGTAAAATAAACCATGCTAGATAAGAAGAAGTAAAACATAAAGGTACCGTACATAATAGATCATCGTAGAAATTTAAAGTTATCACATTATCCCATCCCTTAATTTCGTCTTCTTTCTTAGTGTAGGATACATTTTTTTTTTTCTTCTGATATGTTGTTGATTTATAATAACATTAATTTGAATTATTATTTTTGTTATTACTATTAAAGCATGTAATAAATTGAAACACAACAAATGACAAGTGTTTATTTGGACCCCCAAAACCAAACAACTTATTGCCCCCATGTTGAATTTAAATTTTAATCTAGTGCCCCCTATTTTCTATGATAGGTCCCTTCTAGCTAGAATTAGCTAGCACTCATCAGTCATCTCGTTCGCGTCTATGGTCTATCAGGAAGCGCTCAATGTTGTCTATGCATTTGTTTTGCAGCTCCATATTATCAATGATCTTTTTCATCTCTCTAGCTTTGGTCCTAATCCATTCTCCTTCTTCCTCCACCATGACCGCCTTCAACGCCTCGACCACCGAGTCTCTTGTGAACGATCCATCTCGTTCGTCCCTCTGGATTTCCAACCCAAGTTTCTTCTCTACCACCAACCTTGCCACCAACCCTTGATCATATAACATGGGCAAAAGAACTAGAGCCTTTTCCTTTACAAGACCCTCCAGGATCGAACTCCATCCACAATGAGTCACGAAACAACCAACCGAGGGGTGTCCCAGTATTCTAAGTTGAGGGACCCAACCCATGCGAATAAAACCACGATCCTTGACTCGGTCTTCGAATCCATCTGGCAACCCAGTTGAATCGTCCTGACGAGTTGAACCATGTGGCCTTCTCATAGCCCAAAAGAAGGGTAACTCGGATAATTCTAGTCCAAAAGCTAACTCGTTCAAATCTTCTCGACTCAGTGTCACCTCACTACCAAATGCAACGTAAATAACGGACTTTTCTTTTTGTTTGTCTAACCATTCTCTCATTACCATCCACTCATCACTACCATCTTCTTCTTCGTCGCCTTTCTCTTCGAAATTCGAAGATGGCGGGAGCATGCCGACCGGTATAACCGGTTTCTTGTGAACCTCTTGGAGAAGATTTAGCCACTCGCCTTCCAACTCAGTATAACTTCTCACAAATATGACTTGGCAATTTAAGAGTGCAGATCCCATTCGATTTGAATCGGGCGCGCGGGAAGCGTTTTGTTCGAGATCAAGCCATCTTTTGGCCTCATAGTAGCGATACACAATGTTGGTAGGGAAAGTGACCCACTTTGGAGGAACCGTGAAATCCTCTGGAGTCGATCTTGACCGTTCATCATCACACATAGCTATTGATGGTGGAGCGCAAAAGGCCAACGCCGATGCATTGCCCGTACAAAAGTAAGCGCATGGAATATCAAGTTTTGCTGCGATTGGTGACAACCTTTGCGCTGGAAAGTCACAAAAAATCCAATCTGGAGAAGAAGTTTCTAGAAACTTAGACAAAGATGTATCGATGAGACCGTCGAATTGGATCTTAAGGTATTGAATCTTATCAAATGTGATGTCAGATGTGGCCTCTGCATTTGAGGGTAACAAGTTATGGTCTTTGATGATGCGAGGCAAAGGAAGGCCAACAAAATTGATGAGATTTGATAAATTTGAAGGGATTTTGGGGAGTCTTTGGAGATTTCTTGGGGTGGAAACAAAGGAAATGCGATGACCCCTTCGAGCTAGGTACTTAGAAAGTTCTAGAAAGGGAATCATGTGGCCAAAAGCTAACCATGGAAACATCACAATGTGAAGAACAACATTCTTCTCATTATCCGCCATGGAAGCAACAAGACAATAGTACTAAAAGTGATGAGAGAGAGAAAGAAAAAAAAAATAGTATGGATGAAGAGGTTGAATAGATGCAACACCTAATAAGAAACAATGTTCAAAGGTAGTATTTATTGAGAACAAAAACAACCTGGTAATTACAAGGAGAATGTTATTAATTCAACCAAATTCATCCCTCCTTGTTTTACTGTCCGAGGCGGCCGTAAAAAGACTTGAACACATTTAAAATTTTGCATTGATTGTGGCAAATCTTGAGCTGGCGTCATATAAGGCAGGAAAAACATGGGGGATGAATTTTTCTATTACACTTAAAGAAATTGAGCCCTTCTATACTCATCCGAGATTCACACCCACTAAATTTACCCACTGACATGTAACCAATTAAATTTAGAGAGAGGATTAGAAATGCATTCAAATCATTTTCTTTTTCCAAATTTAATTGAAGACACATCAAGGAGTAACTTTAATGAGTAGAATGTAAGTGTAAAGTTTTCCATAAATAAGGCGAAAAAGGAAAGTTATTTTTTGAAATATGAGAGAATCAAGTTTGAAACCTAGGGAATGTATCTGGTCTAATTCAGTAATTTTGAGTGGAGTGGATTTTGTTGACCTACTTTAAATTAGTGTTATTTTCTGCATTTACTGCATTGCATACGTATTTTTAAGAACATCTATATTGGTTACCTAAAATGCATTTTTAATTTTTAGTTATATTGGGATTGACTCTAATTATAATTTGTTGGTATAGAGGATTCACCAAAATCCCTTAGGTAAATCTACTCTGTTCGCAATAAATTTTGCATGGAACCACCCTAAATGCTCTGAGGTGGTAAGCAATAAAATCACTCATCGCCAAGGTGTAATTGCAATTTTGAGACCTTCAGACGATTATGTTATGTGGTTGAAAATTATTGCTTTGCTATTTTAGTTTAAGGTAGTCAGTCTTTGATTGCACTTGATTTTTACAAAATTAAGTTAGTTTCGTAGAAATAATATATATTTCGCTGTTTGTTTACGATTTGAATTCTATGGAATACACTTCTACATAATTAGTGGAAATGAATCTATTTCCACATTATGTATTTCTTTGCAATTAAATACAGCTTAAGTAATTGAAAATAAAAATTAATGAAATTAAATAATTAATATTTTGTTAGATATTAAGATTGTCAGTGATAAATGTCCAATGACTCGAATCAAATCATTTGTAAGACCTTAAATTTTTTACTAAATTGTCATTGTATTTTATACCTACCATTTCAGTGGACGAAATTTGTGAGTACATAATACAGTACACCAACCACGTCCATTCGCGTGGAATGCCAAATCGACCGACTCAAATCTTAATCGGCGTCAAATCGGGGGGAGTTCAATCATAAATCGGTCAATTTTTGGTAAAATCTAATAATGCCCGTCTCACTTATATGCGATTCGACTGATTTTGAATTTTTGAACGAGTCAGTACACCGAGACC
>MVGT01004037.1:608593-692711 GCA_002174775.1 Macleaya cordata | reverse complement strand
AAAAAAAGAAACTAAATTTTCAAACAAAAATTGAATCTAACGTGGGAAGAGAGAATATATGAGAGTGAAAGCATGAGTTAATTTAGGAAGGGTAAACTAGTGATTATAAAAATGAAAAAACCCACATGTTTAGTCAAAGTTGGGTAAATAGATATTTAGATAAAAATTAAAGAGAAAATAGTAAATACAATAAATAAAATTGGGCTTTTGGATATTTGTAAATGTTTGTGGGGTTTTTGGTATTTTAGCAACATAAAATTGGGGTTTTAATCAAAACTATGTATACTCTTTGCCTATTGGTGTTGCTTTCTCTTACACCTTGTTTGTATTTGTAATTATGCATATCTCCTGCTCCTTGTTCCTGTCCCTGCTACTATTTTTAGTCCCCATATCCACCGCGTGCATTCATCATTTTAATGAAGGTGAGGAGAGGAGAGGCGAGGCGATTATGAGAAATCTCATACTGGTCACCCTTAACAGAAATACTCAAAGGACGGAGCACATACTAAAAGTGACAGCGACCGAACGTAACTTATAAATTAAGTACAAAATGTCTCTACATCGAATGGAAGGGAGAAGCTCCATCCATCTTGAATATAAGTTTTGAGATTGGGATATTAATGTGGAGAGCCAAAAGTGCAACCTTTTTAAACTAAGTGATAGTTGTTGTTAGAATATTATGAGGCCACAACTTTTTAAGCATTGTTTTACCCCATTCTTAATCTCATTTTTTACATAAAACAAAAAAGAAAAAAAAAAGTATATGAAATTTTTACTCAAAAAATTAATCAAATACAACTGAAAATTTTAAAATAGTCCAAATGCATAAAATAGTTAAAAATAAAATCATAACATTAACGATTAATTATATTAACCAGGTTCACGATGGAGAATGTGATCCTCGTCCCGTCTCCAACCGCACATCCCTCAAATCAATCCTGATTAGATCCATACCCATCCATTAAAGGCGGATCATTGGGATGGGGATCCGGATCCGGATCCGCAGGGATTTTCCCCACAGTCTACACGCAGCACGCCTCTCTTCATGTTAACGAGTTCTCGATGCAGGCAGCTCGTCTCATTTCGGTAGGTCAGTCAGTCTTTCTACTCTGCCAGGTGAGGATTGTAGGGGCAAAACTTGTAATTTTTCTCATAAAGTCAGTCATATACATATTTTTTTTTCTAATTCCCCCAAACACATCGTCCTCTCTTGAGCTGTTTCTATCTTTAATTTTTTTGGTCTGTTTTAAATTTCCTATTTGAGAGGAAAAATCTCTGTACCAATCCCACTCAATTTTGGAACTTGTTTTTAGGGTTTCTTTTCTTTTTTTCTTTCCTCAAGAAAAGATGAAATATTTATCCTCTTAGAGAAAAAAAAAAAAAATCAGGTTTTAGGGTTTTCAAAAAAAATTACCCAATCTCCCCATTGATCTTTGTGTTAAATGTTTCAAAGATGCCTGGATCAAATCCCCAAGCTACCCCAAACCGTCGAGAAGGTAATCAATCGTACGGCCATGGAAACAATGCAGGAGCAGTGAATAATCACCCAAATCAGATCAACGAAGAAGAAGATGGTGCAGGAACTGAATCCATTGATAACCCTAACATTCGATTTGAAGACGACGATGTAATGGATGGTGTTGAAGAAGAAACCCCTTCGGATTCTGCTGCTTATGGTGGTGGTGGTGTTGCTGCTTCTAATAATAATAATAACTTAGCAGTCACGACTCGGGAAGAGAATATGGATCAACTCACTCTCTCTTTTCAAGGGCAAGTTTACGTTTTCGATTCTGTCTCACCCGAAAAGGTTCTTCTTTTTTAAATCCCTTGTTAACTTTTTTAGGGTTTTCTTTTTTGATTGGGAAATTTTGAAAAATTATCTTAAAATCCCTCTTGGGAATGCTTTTTAAGTGAAATTATCCTTTGATTTCTAGGGTTTTTGTCATTGTAAAATATATATATATTTTGGGTTAGTATTAGGGTTAGGGTTTAATTTTCTGTTTTGATCGTTACAGGTGCAAGCGGTGTTGTTACTGCTGGGAGGGTATGAAATACCATCTGCTGTGCCTAACGTGGGAGTAACTCCTCAGAGCGTACCGAACCAAAGGGTGGTGGTATTGTTCGATAAACCAAGCAAGTTCTTTTATTTATTGTAGTTGTAATTATGTGTTTGCTTCACTGCTTTATCTGCATTTCTTTTCTAGGATATTGGTAGTGAATTTCCTCGACGCTCGAGTCTTCCACAAAGAGAAGCTTCTTTGAGTAGATTCCGTGAAAAGCGGAAAGAACGGTGTTTTGATAAGAAAATTCGATACTCTGTTCGCAAAGAAGTTGCTCTAAGGTGAGGCAATGGGATTTCTTTACTTGATTAAATTTCTTGTCACTCTTTTCTTTTAATTTGGTTAACATAAGAGAGCATGGGTGAAGATTTTTACCTCCATATCCTTATCATGATGAACTCTCTCCCTCTCTCTCTCTCTCTCTCTCTCTCTCATTGCTAGTTAGCTTACATTAAGGTCTTGAAAGAAAATGTCGTGGAAAACAAACCTTCTCCTAATTCTCTCTACTATATAATTTTTTAAGAAGAACCGTGCCATCCCACACTGCAGTCTGGAATATAAATCATGTGGTCAAATTATGGTTAGCACAATTACTATGGAGTGTAGAGAGCTGCACCATTTATATTTTGTACAGTTACATTTTTTACACCCTATGTATGGTGGGTGAGCAAGAACTAGATCCTGCGGTTCTCTCAACTCCACACGTAGTTGTGTGGTCCACAGTTTGAGCAGACAATTTCTATCCCATGCTGCAGTGTGGGGGTATCATTTCGTGTCACAACATTTTTTTAGTCAGAAACTAGTATATCTGATTTAGAGGCATTGTGGAAAACAATCCTGAGTTATTTTCTATGGAAAGCTTGATAAACATATGGGACCTAAGATAGTGGTTGTTTGTACAAGAACAAGCATTTCTAGGAGGCATGATTCAATTTATCCCTGTGAAATCTAATGATAGTACCACATTGGAAGCAGCTGCCTTCTATGAAGTTTATAATTCATGCTCCTCTGGTTCTACTAGTTCCTTGGGAGGTATTCCAAAGCTAAAGACTGCTACCAAGAATGATAACCCTTGCCGCCTGAGAAAAATCTGAGGGTCAGTTACATTGTCGGTAGTTTATATACTGGTGCCATGATGTTTCAATGTCTAACGATGACATCATAATGCTTGCTCATATGACCCGCTGTAGTACTTTGAGCAGGTAGTTAGGTTTGATACTTAAAAGGTGGTTGGTAGTTACTTTTTAGTGGTTCACTTCTGTTTAGTTAAATACTTGTAATTATATATGGAAGGAAGGTATGTTTAAGATTATCATGTATTTGGAGAATTCCACGCATCTTTGGAGAAGAAAATGGACTTTACATCATCCAACCCAGGCTTTTAAAAAAAAAAGAGAATCCAACCCAGGATTTATGGGCGCATGATCCACTAAAATTTGAATGATCCCCCCAATATCGGTACAGAAATTCAATGAGCGTTAGTTAGTAAACTATCTCAGAATCTTCATAAAATTTGCATGTGAGGGATTAATGCTGTGCTTCAATTATCTATTTCTTTTGTGACGTGGATAAATCATCAGTGACTGTACAAAAGAGCTAGGTTGTTTTCCACTCCAAAAAAGAAAAACAGCAAAAATGGGGATGCGAATGCTTTTCTTTATTTCTTTTGTTGTTTTAAAGTTTCGTGTGGACAATACAATTTGTTGAAGTATAATATTTAAACATTGGTTTCCTAGGAAGAAATTGACAAAATTCCGTGATAAATGCTATGACCTTTGTAAAGATATATTTTTTTTCATGGCGGGTCAAGAAAATTATATTTGTTAAGTAGAAACAATGAAGTAAAGTATCTGATAGTGTTCTTAGGTATCATTCATTTATGTTTGTGTATTATTTGTTACTGAAAAAAAGAAGAGAAAAGACTTAGTTGTGGCAAGTATTTTTTTTTATCAGCAAAAGAAAGATCATATTATATATATCTAAAGATAAAGAGTTACAACTTACAAGAGGAAAAGAGATGGAGCCAACAGGATAAAAAGAGACAATAAGCCTAAATACAGACTATGAAAATCTCACAACGTCGACCCATTTGAAAACGAGGCCCTCAAAGCAATAACCTCTCACAGGTTTTGATGTAGAACCCTATTATAACAAGGAAGCCATAATCTGGTGAATCACTAGTTGTGGAAGTATTGGATGCATCTATCCAAGCTTTCTACTTTTTACTATGCATACACTTGTGCATTCTTTTGCTTCAAGTGATTCTCCTGTGGAGTTCTATTAGGACTTGAACTAACTTCACTAAACCTGCTTGTTGCTGTAAGAAGCATATACACAACCTTGCTTGATTGTTATCTGAAGTACCTTATTTGTTACTTTATTTCCCTGATCTCGTCTTTTTCATGCATTTGTGAATGTTTCAGGATGCAGCGTAAAAAGGGTCAGTTTGCATCCTCGAAGCCAGTTCAAATGGAATCGATATTCTGGAGTCCTTCAGAAGCTCCAGCTCCAGTACAACAACCAGAAACTCTGTGAGTTTTGGAGTGAACTATCAAGAGCCTCCATCAAATTTTAAACTATTACATGTTCTGATGAACTTGGGGGGACTGAACTTTTGTAGCTTTCCTATGCTCTTTCGTTTCCCTGGTGTTCCTCTAAATTTCTACTTGCTATTTTGCACTCCTTTTCTGATTTGTCTCTGTAATCTTTACATGATCTGAGCAGATGCACACATTGTGGTACCAGTTCAAAGTCCACTCCAATGATGCGTCGTGGACCTCATGGACCGAGAACTTTATGCAATGCGTGCGGGCTTAAGTGGGCAAACAAGGTTAGTTATTTATAGATAATACTTTTGATCTCTTATATTCACCCACAAATTCCTCGTAAGCATGAAAGTTAGACATCTACAAAGTGTCATGAAATGCAAAATCTTTTATGTAAAGAATGATTCTTTCCTCGCCTGTCATTAATAAATTGAATGTGCAGGGAACTTTGAAGGATTTTCCGAGGACTGTAACTGCTGCAAACCAGCAAAAAGAACGGGCAATAGAAGAGGTATTTATACATATATCTCTTTTGGTAAAGTCTATGATTTTCTTTTCTTTTTGGCTCGTAAGCTAGTGCTGCTTGGGTTTTTGTCCTCTATGCTTGGGTTTTTGTCTTCGCTATAATAAATCTTCCGCTTTCTTATTCTAAAAGGATGACGCTGAAGCTAACGATGGTGGTGATACCGGAAACACTAGTCAGGCACTTTCCATTGTTCCTTCCTCAGATGGCGATGATGATAACTTGGCTGTGCCCAGCTGAATAGTAAGTGTTTGATAATTTTTTTTCCAACGATGAAGACAGGTTGATGAAGGCTCTGCTATTCTCTGACAGATGGATGGATGGATGGATGGTTTAGATTTTCTTTTCCCGACTCTTATAAATTTTAATGTACAGTTTCATTTCAGACTTCTCAGTGCCCCTTGATCCAAATGCATGAAATCTTTATACTGGTCTTCTATTATTTACAATCATCAAGGTGCCAGATTTTGTGTGTGGCTTACAAAATGGCTCCAGAAAAGGTTCTTGGTTTTTAGTTTAGGTAAGAGATACAACTTGTTCAGCTCATTTTGTTGGTAGAAATTGTCAATCAATGGCCCTTTGGGAATCAATTAAGAAGCGCATCGGGCAGGCGGGCTCCCATAGTCGTCTACCTTATCTTTATTCCAGATTGATTCATTAATCTGCCCCAAGTATCTTTGTTATATTGTATGGATGGTGGAAATTTGGAGGAGCCATGTTTGTGACTTGTGTTAAGACGGTTTTGGGGCAACCAGGGGAACCAGAATTATTTATTAAGTACCAGAACCGGGACTAATTAAGGATCAGAATTTTCGTCTACATGATCTTTACTAGAAAGACAAAAGATGGTTGAGTCTTTTGCAAATAAAACACAAAATCGATTATCTTACAAATAAAATCTAATAACTTTGCAACCAGAACCTTGCTCGGACTCTCATGCAGCTAAGTCACACCCTGATAATTTCTCTCAAGACTCCTTTGACTTTTCTTCTCTATTCTCTCTCTACAGCGGAACTCCATTAATGGCTCAATATTGAAATGTTCTCTATCTCTATTCTCCTTCGTTTTCTCCATTAAAACCTGAACTATATCCATGGCGGCCTAGTGTTCCAGATCTTCACCGTGAACCAGATCTCACTTTCAATCTCTTGTTGCAAGCCTCCAATCACCATGAAGATAAAAGAGAGGGCTTCGAGATATATATAGAGTAAGTAGTTCCCCTCATGCCTGTGCCGCGCGTGAGAGGTCAAGTTTATATATATATATATATATTCTTTGCGAAACTCTCTTCAATGGTGAATAAGAAGCAACACTACAATGGCTTATCCAGACCCTTATTGTTCAAAAACTATTACTAAAACTCGCTAAATGCAAAAACAATTATGCAAGTCATAACCAACATTTTACGGCATGCCGTACATTTTTTGAAATTTTCGGAAACAATTCAACCAAAAATGTAAAAACAGTTTTGAAGACCAGTACTACTACTTTAAAATATCAAAAAAAAAAAAATCTAAAAACTTCAAAAAGTCATTGTTGTCCTAAACCTTCAATATTGTTCCTGGATTCAATATAGTCCCAAAATAGAACGAGAAGGGATCAAATGCCCCATCCACAATACCCCCACTAAATCCCATTTGCGTAGGGCCTACATAAAGAGGATTCAAAGGCTGATTTTTTGTGAGAATGTTATCATCATCTTGTACTTCATCATATCCAAAAATCATATAATTTTAAAATTTCTAAACTTATCAAAAGTTAGTTGCAAATTTGTACTAAAATTGAATCTTAAAAAAACATAAAATTTAAAGATTTTGATGAGATAATTTGAGGGGGCTAGAAGTTTTAGAACTCAATAATTTTTTATGATCTATGCAGTGTGGAGATCATTATCACAGAAAGTTAGCCCTTAAATCATCATCCTCTATGTAATGAGGTACGAATTAAGCATTTTGAATGGGTGTATTTGATCCCTTCTCAAATAGAACCAACAAATCTTCACTTTCTAAGAGATACGGGAGTAATAAACAGTACAAACTACAATTACTTTTTTGTGATCGTATACAATTTTCAATTTTTTTTTTGATAGTTTAAACCATTACATGAGGAGCCCCAAAGGCTTGAACTCAAGACCTCCCCCATAGGGGAGGAGATGCCTAACTATCCAGGCAAACAGTGGCGGAGCCACCATATGCCCAGTGGGGGCAGCTGCCCCCACTCATTTGTTTGAGATATATATACAATTTATAAAAGTTATTTATTTCTATTATAATTTGTCCTCTAAAATAATTTAAAAATCTTTAATTGGGAGTGTAACTAAGGGGAAACTTTTAATTTTAACTTTCATTTTTTATAAAATTAATTTTGACTTAACAGAAATTATACTTCCACGCAACTTTTTATTTTTTAACACCCACTTGTGTTTACACCATTCATACATCCAATTCTGAACCTAGACGAGGATTGGTTTTTTGTGAGGTCCGTGAGGATATTCTCCTCACCATGTAGATTTACTTTACCAAAGATTATATTATTCTAAACTTTTAACTAAACTAAAAGTTAGGTTATCGACAAAATAAATGACTTCAATTAAAATTCGGATCAAATTTAGATGATCTAATGGATGATTTTTCTGTGAGGATGATCTCTTTACAGAAGATCTTTTTATGTAATTAAAAGTTGTTGATCGATGTGGTGAAAGGATGATCTAATTGGTAAGAAGATCTTTTTCACAATAGAGAAAAAAAGAAAGAAAAAGAAAATCTTTCAATCATCTCCATTTAAGTCCTACATGCTGAAATAAACTGAGTGTAAAAATATGTGGGTTCTAGTTAAGAAAAGGTGGTAATAGAAATGGAATTTGCCTTTTCTATTTTTGCCTCCACTAGGTTAAAATCTTGGCTCCGCCACTGCAGGCAAACACGGATTGGCAAGTATACACCGCTATTGTAAGGGCATTTCTAGTGGGAGCATGCTAGTGGGAACCCTTAACCCCTAAAAATGGATCCCATTCCACCATTTTAGGGATCCTTAGTGGAGGAGCTAATGGGATGAGCGGTACGCTCATCCCATTAACTCCACGCTAATCCCATTAACTCCACGCTCAATATTTAATTCCTAAATAATAGAAAAGTTATTTCTCTCCCACACTTTTTCTATTTTTTCATCTTAAATAAAGGAACACAACATATCTCAACTGATTTTTTTTCTCTCTCTTCTTTTTTCTCTATTTTTTTTTTGTTTCTTCACCCATTTTTAGGGATTCTCTGTTGGGGTTATGCCCTAAAAACAACAAGTTTGACATCTATGGTTACTTGATTTATCATTAATTNATTTTTTTTTCTCTCTCTTCTTTTTTCTCTATTTTTTTTTTGTTTCTTCACCCATTTTTAGGGATTCTCCACTAGAGCAAAACACCTTTTCATCATGGATTTTCTATTTTTAGGGATCCATTTTTAGATTTCCCACTAGAAATCCCTAACCCCATGGTTGATCCCAAAGTCTCGCCCAAATTAATATGTGACGTGGCAGAGGACAGTAGGTTCTGAAAGTTTTCTATAATCAACGGTCCAGAATCTCCAGATAAAAGTTGAGTTTCAAAATTAGTTTACTCAATTTACGGGTCGGATTTAGTTTAAAACCTGTTTTTATTTTCTTCTAAATACGGGAAGAGTATACAGATTGGGGGCAATTCTAGTGGGGGGTGTTAAACTGCTTGATCAAGCACTTTTAACCCTCCTTTTAAAATTGATTCCTTTCCACTAGAAAAGGGATTCTTAGTAGAGAGAGGAATGAATCAGCGTCTGAGCCTCTCAATCCTTCAACGTGGTTTTTTTTATTCCTATAAAATAGGAAACTAACTTTTTTCCATTTCTTTTCCTATTTTTTCTCTTTAAAAAAGATAACAAAATATCTCTCTCCTCCTTTTTTCTCTCTGTTTTTTGTATCTATTTTTTTTCTTTTTTTTTGGGATTACCATTAGAGCAAAAATACCTCTTAACCTTTAGGGTTGGGCATTAAAGGATGCATTTTTACATACCCACTAGACTTGCCCTGACTACCGGTGGTGGTTGAATATGGTTCGCTTGAATCTGACGGAGTAGGAATGAAGTATGTCTTGTGTTTGTTTTTTATAATATATATTGTGACATTCAATATCTTCCTTTAAGTATATCTTTTTGCAATTGTGATCAGGTCACGGGTACGTACCGAAGTTGTAGGTACTTCGATTGATATGATGTTCTTAAAATTTAGAAGGAAAAAAAAAAGCTGGTGATATCTACCATATAGACAACGGATAAGGGCTACTTTATTTTAGGGTCAATAAAAGTTGATTGAATTTGATTTGTGTTTTAATAAGGGCTATCATATTTTTGTTGATGATCTTGGCGTTGTCTCTATGCTTCTCACACCACTCATTGCTAGTGATTTAGTGCCTTAGTGGTGTATTTTCGCACTGTCATTGTAATTCGGGCAATAGTCCCTTGTACTAAAATTTTTTTTTGTAGATTTTTTATTGTTTAACATTTTCCTTCCCACTCTACCAATCTGACGAATTTTTTTCACCACCTTGTTCAGCATTACAACCCCATTCGACTCCAATATTTCGAAAACATGAACCTCACATTTGAGTCTTATATGGTATGGAATAAACCCCACCATTAACGGATGATGATTTTTTTTTCTTTCACAAAATGAGTTTAGTAACCGCATTGGGTCATGAAAACATCCAAAAAAAAAAATAATTGGAACAAAAAAAGAAGAAGCAAAGCATTGTATAGAAAATCGAAAGTGCAATTTTTTTTTAAAAAGAATTGGATGTTGCATCTAGCTTTGAGTTCGCACAATACACAATTTGTTCGTTTTTTTATATATAAAAAGGTATTTGTTCGGTTGTTGGCTAGAGTTAAATGTGAGTCGATCTTTTAAAACAAGTGTAAGGCATTAATCTTGGTCATGATAGCCCTTAACTTAAGTGGCCCCTATCGGTTGCCTATCATTAATACTTTTACTATTGCTGGGAACCGTCTATGAAATTACAATTCTATTTTTGTACATCTTTTACTATATAAGGGTCTGCATCAGCCAACAGTAACGGCTGGATGCAACCTCCTAAACTGTTGAAAATTTGGAAAAGGGAGGAGAGAGATAGAGAGAAAAGTGAGGGAGGGAAAGCCGCTAAAATGATGAGCGTGCCTACAGCTGCCAAGCTGCCAAGCTGTAGGCATGTCCTCACTCTATGTCTTTTTTTATTTTTATTTTTAATTTTTTTTTTACAAATACCTGTTGTGTCCTATAACCTTATTTATTTACACTTGCTATTGGAGTCGTATGGAGTCAATCCAATGGATGATTTTTTTTATGATGATCTCCTCGACGTCACATCAGACTATACATCGACATCAGTGGACCCACTTAATATATATTTTATTTATATTTAGTTTACACTCCACTTACAACAATTCTAGGCCTCACTCAAATACGATCTAAGGGATAATTTTTTGTGCAGATGATCTCCTCATCGTTCATACCAAATTAGTTCAGGATTTGTCTTCAAGTGGGACCACACACAATTTTATGTTTTTAATAATAACGCGCTACGTGCGTGTGAGAGGGCAAAATGAGTTCATCACGCGCAAAGCGTATGTAGAGAGAAAGAGAGAGAAGGTGGCGTGCATTAAAACTTGGAAAGAAAGGAGAGTCAAGGACGAGACGAAAGCCTCCAGGATGCCAAGATCCGAGACTCGATTTATTTTTATAATAATAATAATAATAATAATAATAATAATAATAATAATACAGAAAGAGACACCATAACAATAGTCCTTGTCAAGTAAAAATATTTTGGAATGGGACCTCAAAATAATTAAATCAAACCATTATAGTTTGTTTGGACGAAGAATTTTAAGTAGGGATTTTGTGGGGACCTGATTTGGTGGAAAACTAGTTAGAAATCTAACTACTTTTCCACCAAATTCCTACTTAAAATCCCACATCCAAACAAACCATTGATGAATCTAAATAATAAAATAATCTAGTATAGTGTTTGTATCGTGAATATGAAACTAGGGCAGTTTTAACAATTTTTTAAATTTAAAATTAGGGTAAATAGAGGGTTGATCCATAACTACCCTAATTAAATCCCTTTGAAGATTTTGTGGATCAGAGTTCAATCGTGGTCAACCCCTAACCAGACCCTAGGCAAACATATAAAAACCCAACGGTTATGGGTACACCCAAATTCAACCGGACCCGTACCCATTACAGAAAGGGATGGGCCTAAAATCATTTTCTCATCAATTTCGGCCTTGCGTGGCCTTGTTGGTCAACCACGTTCTTCAAAGTTTCAAGCCCAACCAGGCAGAAAAAGAACTCTTTTAAAAAACAAAAACAACTGTTGGTGATGCTCAGAACCATCTTCAGTAATGACCGGCGAAATGAGCAGAAGATTCATGGACAAATCTCTCTACCTACTACTACTACTACTACTATCACCATTCCGTACTAACACCATTTTCTAGGGTTTCTGAACTTCCTCTTCCTTCGAATTTCGAAAAAAAAAAAAAAGTGTTATTATGAATTTAGGGTTAGGGCTACTTCAATTTTGTTCACTTTCTTAGGGGATTCTGTTCTTCTACTCTGCAATAAAATGGCAACGGAGATCCCACAAACACTACCATTAGATCATACTCAGGCTCGTATACGGATCGATGAGGAAGATAGTGGATATGACGCTGATGGTGCTGGTAGAGGAGGTGCAGAGGAGAAGACTGCTGGTAATGTTGTTGAAGACGTTCGTGTCAACTCGGCAACTCGCCGAGGTCGTAATGTTTCTTTGAAAACGAAAGCGAGTGAACTCACTCTCTCGTTTGAAGGCAAGGTTTATGTCTTCCAAGAAGTCACTCCTGAAAAGGTCTGTCCTTTTTTAGCATTTCTTGTTGATTTGTTTAAATTCTAAATTCTCTGTAATTGTTACTGCTTTTTTATCTTTTCTTTGATCAATTCGATGAACTAGAACAATTTGTTGTTTTGTTTTTCGGTTTGAACTAGAACCTTTTTTTTTTGCATTTCGTCCTGTATCCATCTTATTCTGTTTTAAGAGAGTGAAGACGAATTTGCCTGAATTTGGGACTCATTTAGTGTGTTTGATGGGTTCCTCATCAAAATTACTTCGAAAAATTTGTCAGACTGGCAAGAGATAGATCCATGGTCCGATAGAGTTTGGCGATACTAGGGAACTAATTTCCCGGGCATTATCTAAACTTTCACAATTGTAAACTTGCCTCTTCATTGATCTGCAAAGCTAGAGCATTCCCAATGGCTGAGAAATCAGAATCTTCATTTTTCTTTTTATGAGAAACAATGCCAAACATGTTTCTAACCTCTTCTCTTTCTTCGTTTTGGTTTTTTAAATTTGGAGAAAAATGAAAGGTTCTTGAAATTTGATTTGCCCGCCTCCCACTTTCAACATTTTCAACTAAGACGGACAAAAATAAGAGAAATAAGATGGAGAACCATTTGAAAAAGGCCTATAGAAGATTTTGGACACATATTCCTAATAGAATCTTCTTCAGTTTGAAGAAGCTATAGGTAGTGCACTAATAGATGCATTTAAACTACTGCTTCCACAACTACCTGTGGTCAATATATTTTTACAAGCTTGACTTCTAGGTAGTGTTTTAACAAGAAGACGGATCAAATACTACAACAAACTTTGGTGTATGTCTAATTTTTTGCATATCGTGTTTGTTATGCGGCATCTTTCTTGTTTTGGGTTTCAGTTTTTCTGTCTTGAAAGCTGAAGTTGTGTCATTATGGATTGGGTTATCAGTACGATTTAAATTGGTGCTCGTGAGATACTTCATTTTTTGAAGCAACACATGATTTTTGTCTAGATGTGCATAAACAGGTGCAAGCTGTGCTATCGCTTCTGGGAGGGAGTGAAATACCTAATGGTATGCCTAGCATTGACGTACCTTTCATAAAACCAATAGGGTACTTATGAAGCTATGCTATTTATTTTAAATTATGGTTTACAGTTGTTACTTATATTCACCGTTTTATCTGCACTTTTCTCCAGGGTACGGGCAATGCCCACGGTGCTTGAATGTTTCTCGTAGAATTGCTTCCCTAGTTAGGTTTCGTGAAAAACGGAAAGACAGATTCTTTGACAAGAGACTTCGGAACAATGCCTATAAGAAGGTGGAGCAGAAGTAAGAAGGATTACTTGTGCTTTTGTTATGATGTTTGGAAGAGTTGGTTTTTTTTTTTTTTTTTCCTTCTTATTTTATCCATCATTAATCTTGTATGGTAGAATGGCCGCCTCAAAAGTTTTTTTTAATAATAGACCCCTAACTTTTACCATTATAGGAATTGAAAATATGTAAACCATTGTATTTGTTCTCTCCTAATGTTGTTTCTTAACTTTACAGGATGGATAGCCAAAGCATAAAATGTCCACTTGAACTTAATGAAGCCTTCCAAACAGGAGGCGATCTTCCGATGGAAACAGACTCTGGAATTTCAAAGGATATTGAGGTTGAGGTACCAAAACTTGGCATGGTTTTTCAGTCAGATAATGAAGCTTACGACTTTTACAATCGGTATGCTAGATCTGTGGGATTTAGTATACGGAAAAGTTCATCCACCCATCGTTCAGATAAGACAGTTTCAAGGAGAATTTTTTGTTGTTCTAAAGAAGGTGTCTATCGTGAACATTCAAGGGGGGCTCCTATGAAACCGCGTTTACAAACACGAACTGATTGTAAAGCACGACTTGTAATCAGAATACAAGATGATGGGAGTTACTCAGTGGCAGAATTTATTGAAGATCATAACCATGAGCTTGTTCCTCCATCTGAAGTTCATGTCTTGAGATCACATAGAAAGGTACGAGAATCCCAGATTGGGATATTCAACAATATGCAGTTTGTAGGAACCGGATCCACTGGACTTTATTCATATATGAATGCAGAAGTTGGAAAGTCCCAAAATCTCAATTTCACACAAGTAGATTCTTCTAATTACATGCAAAAAAGATCCAAGAACATTCTAATGCAGGGAGATGCACACATTCTTTTAGATTACTTCAACTGCATGCAAAAGGAGAATCCTTATTTCTTTTATTCAATGCAAATGGATGATAATAACCAAATTTGTGGTTGCTTTTGGTGTGATGCTAAATCAAGGATAGATTATAGCTTCTTTGGTGATGTAGTATGCTTTGACACAACATATAGGACGAAAGATTATGATAAACCATGTGCATTATTTGTTGGTGTGAACAATCATGGGCAGACAATCCCCTTTGGTTGTGCCTTGTTATGGGAAGAGACAACTGAGTCTTTTGTATGGCTGTTTCAAACATTTTTGGATGCAATGAATGGAAAACAACCTAAGGCAATATTTACAGACCAAGCCACACAGATTGCCGATGCAGTTGAACGGGTGTTACCAAATTCTCATCACCGTTTATGTTTATGGCATATTTATCAAAATGCTTTGAAGCACCTCTCTGATGTGTTTGAACAATACAAGTCTTTCACACAAGATTTCAAGAATTGCATATATGGTAACGAAACTGAAGAGGAATTTCAATTTTGTTGGGATGCTCTGGTAAAGAAATACAATTTGGCAGATGATGAGTGGTTGCAAGGTTTATATCAGATGCGCGAGAAGTGGGCACAAGTTTATGGACAAGAATATTTTTGTGCAGGTATCACAAATACTAAACGAAGTGAAGGTATGAACTTTGTCCAGAAGTATTTCAAAAGAACTTTGACATTGCAGGAGTTTGTATCTCAATATGAGAAAGCAGTTGCTAGTCGACGTGAGAAGGAAAAGAATCAAGATTCCGTTTCTAGGCAAACGAAACCAGACTTGCGTACTGTATGGCCTGCTGTAGTCCAAGCAGCAGAGAGATACACAACAAAAATATTTGCGATATTCCAAGAAGAATATGTTCATACTTTGGATTTGTTTGTAGAGTCTCTTGGTGAAGATGGGACAATATGCTCGTACAGAGTTTCATCTTTTGAAAATATTAAGCCTCGCACTGTTACATTTAACTCTTCGGATAATACAGTGAAGTGCAGCTGCAAAAAGTTTGAGATTATGGGGATCTTATGTGCACATGCATTGAAAATACTACATACTAGGCGGTTGCCCGATCTTCCGTTGCAGTACTATTTGAACCGCTGGACCAGAGATGCAAGGGCTGGTGTTGTAGTTGATGACTTTGGAAAATCATTGCCTGTTAATTGTCGCTCATCCTCGACCTTGCGATATGCTGACTTGGCCTACATATCCCTCACTTTCGCTGTAAAAGGTTCCAGCACTGACAATTCTACTGCTTTTGCCAAAAGATTACTAGCTCAGGTGCTAGAAGAGTTAGATAATTTTCTAAAATTTGACTCAGATCAGGCCAGATCCCTCGAAGATATTAGAAGCACAAATCATGAAAAAGTGGGTAGAGAGCGTGTTCCAGACCATTCTTGTGCAGACACAATGCTGCAAGATCTGCCACGCAAGAAAGCAAAGGATAAAGTGAGTGGTAGAATCAAGAGCACGTTTGAGAAGGGAAAAAAGAGGGAAAAAACTCAACTAACAGCAGGTAAGTGAACAAAATGTTCTGAATTCTATTGCATTGCAGATATCGTGCTATTATTATCTTTTAAATAATCACTCTCATTTAGGTACTGATGGACTAATTGGGCAAGTATCTGTTGGAGCAACTGAGACCACGTCTAGACCACCCATGACATCTGTTACTCCAAGCGTCCCTTTCTATCCATCCAGACCTTGGACCATACCCCATTACCCTCAGGTTGGATCTTAGAAAATGTGCAACACTTGATATTTTAATATATGTTGATTTGCATGTCTCAAATTTGAATTTATTGATGAATCAAGTCGAATAATCCTCTAGGGGTCGATTGAGCAAGTGGAGCAGGCAAATCTTTCGCACGCTGAAACTGAAAGTGCACAATGTAGATTAATGTCGGGAGGATGGAGTGGGCCACCTTCGTGCCCGGGTGAGATTCTTCCACCAAATGTCATTGGGTGCCCAGAGACTTCTAGCCCTCATGGTCTCCCTTTTCGCCCAGCCGGACCTTCAAATGTGCCACAAATGCCATGTATATACCCGCATGCTTACTCTGAGGTCTGGATTTCTTACATGATCCAAATTTACCCGCTATCTAGTTCTCACATTCCCATAAAATGGAAAAAGTTGGTTCTCACATTTATATGTTACTCAACCATTAAAAATAATTATTTTAGGGACCAACCAGGCTTGTGGATCAGGCAACATTACAGCATGGCACCAGTACCACCCAGTCCAGCCAGGTAAGACTTTTTTATATGAATATTTTATTGTCTGATTTTGGATGTAAGAAGATCTTTGCATGACACATTCTTTTGTTCAGGGATTTATTGGATTTCTGACGCAACGGTCTACTTCACATAGACTGTCAGAATCATCAATGCAAATGAGTCCACGTAGGCAAGATTTTTTAGAACCGCCGGCACCTTAGATAAGATTTACCACAGCATGGAACGAGGTATGTTTCACTACACGATGACTCGTATTCTTTTGGGAAACTATTTATAAGGGTTCTCCTTTCCTTCGCTTTTCTTTTTTTTTTCCATGGGTTTGTTTTATTATTCTGGCACAGTTTCGTACAGGTATCTACTTAGAATATACACATGGGCATTCAGCTATTTTTGGCTACCCATATTATCTGTCTGCGTTGATGCTCAGGGTATATGATTTCAATATGTTTATTCTCAGTTAATTGTGCCCTTTTTGCATCGACTTTAATAATCATGATCTTACTTGTTCTTCTTTCTTACTTCCTTTTCATATTTTTTTTCTCTGGTTTCTTGCTATCTGATTGATAGTTTGTTCACTTCCAATATAAGTTTCCTTGTGATGTCTTGGGAACTAATGAACCTAAACTTGTCTTGACTTCACCTCAACTTAATGAACCCTCTTTTCTTTCAAGGGCAGGGTAATCGATGGTTGGGAGTGATCTTACTGGATAGTGGGCTGTATCTGCACTAGGAACCTCTGTACCTGTTTGAATCACAATTGTCGCTATTGACACTAGTTTCCATAAGTTCACTTTGGAATTAATCTTTCTATGGTATGAGCTTGACCATTGGATCTTATTCCCGTGTAACGTGTCTACCGCTCTTCTCTTCTCTGATGTGTTGTCGTTGATGATGTATATAGGGTTCCCATTGAATATGAAAAATATATTAGTGATCTGAAGCAGTGGCAAAAGGAAGCATTAGTGAAGTGAAGACTGACAATGCAAGTACATTGTGCATAAAATGTCACTTGTTTGCAACTGAGATGACGTTCTAGCATCGAAGATGCCTTTTGAGTGGTTTGTAGATAAGTAGGACAAGTTCTGTTGTACTAGATTTAGATCATTTTAGGTAATATGTAATGCAAAACATATCATCGTCTTCATCCTTTTCATTATTCTTGCATTCCCAAGTTAATATGAACAATTGAAAAATGAGTGAGGGAATGAAATGAATATTTGCAGGTGATCATAAAATCAACTCTGGTTTATCTGTATTAGCACCTGAGGTGTGTTCTATTCTGTAAAAATGAACTCGAAATCTGGAGAAGAGGGTGAATCTTCATATGTACCTTTTTAAGTTTGAAGGATTTTTGGGTTTTTTACTGTTCAAACGTCAGTGCACTCGGAAATAACTATACTTTCCCGTCCATCTACTAGGTTATCTTCTTGGACCTATGCTCCAAACTGTTCACTATAACTAACATTTTGCTACATACATAAATGTTCTAATAAAATCATAGAGAAGGGATCAGATCAACCACGTCAAAATGATGGATGGATTATCCATTGCTATGGGGATTACATAGAGATGATCTAATGGCTGATTTCTAGACAGGATGTTTTTTCCATGTAGAATATCATATTCAGAAATCAAGCTTATATCCCCTTAGAATCAGCCTGGAACCTTGTTAATTTCTTTTGATGGAATTAGAAGTTGTAGAATGGAAAATTCGTGAAAGAAATTCCATGAGTTTAGTGAAAGCTTTCTTAGGACCCAAAAAGAAAAGAAAATTAAATTTTGGTCCAGCTGTTATGTTAGAATTTGATGTAGAAATGTGATGGAAAATTAAGTCCTACTCTGTGCACAGAATCCTCGTCGCAGATTCCAAAAGTAGTACCCATATATGAAGAGAATTACAATGATGCCAACAAATACAAATTTTTTAATTTCCCATTCATCGTAAACTACACGCTAAAAATCAGTATTAGTTACTTACTGGTATAAAAATTGGTCTTAATTATTGGTATAGAATTTTGATGGATACTTACTAATACTCCCACGTAGGATGCAAAGAGAAGCACATCACATGGGTGGGAGTCGTTTATAAATGTAGGAATTAATTTGCTAGTAATCTACAAAAATACTATACTACTAATTAATCATAGCTTCAGTTTAATTTCCTTTTTGATTTTCCTGAGTAATCTTCAATCTCCATCCTAAATTTCGTTGTCTTTTGATCTTTTGACCTTTCTCCATCGATATTTATGATGTTGACGGTGATGACGACGATGATGTCGACGTCACTTTTTGTTTTTTTTTTGAGATCTAGGGTATTCGGGTCTCTTAGAGCACCCGACTAGTCCCTAGGGTGTGAGCAGACTTCACTATCCACATACAACCAGTTAAAATCTTATTGTGGGAGTGGCCATCAGAAGGATCGATCACTCGACCTCTATTTTGTGAGGTGAGCATCTTCATCACTTAGCCATCCTCCTGATGGTCGACATCCCTTAGCATTTGATCAAGATCGACTATGCGGGGTGTTTTAAGTTACGACCTAAGTAAATGCAATGAAGGAATAGAACATTATCATAAGGCCGGGTTATCTTTCTCATTGCTATAAATCGAATTGTTGACCAAACGAAACAAGATTTATTGTCTACTTTTTGGTGGGCAGATATCTTGAGATGTCCTCAAGCAGGCACTAAATCGTGTTTCGCTTGGTCGACGACATGCAATTCCATCTAGAGCATCAGCAATGAGAAAGATAACCCGGCTAATGATTAGGCCGTAGCTTAAACTGTTAAACACCCGCCGACCTAATGGTTTTAATCTTGAGGTTTTTTTTTCTTCGATATCCTCAAATTTAACATGACCCCAATAAACATGCCCACCCTTAAACATTAACTGGGGCGTTTGATCCTCATATTTTAGGACCCCATTGAACTTACTCTAATAGGGACAATGTGTCATGTATCAAACACACTTGATACCAATACTTCTAACAGGTAGTAGTGATCAACACCTCAGTTTGTTTTTTTAAGTAGATAATCTTAGAAAGACCACAATAAAGTTGGTCCTTTTCTATTTTTTTCCTTTTATCCCCTCATTATAAAATTAGCCAATCTCAGTACACAAGCAAAAGACATTATTACCTACCATTACCATTACCATTACTAAAAACCAAAAAACAAACAAACAAACAATACTACTTTGCAGGCTAACTTTAGGCTTGTTTTTATTATAAAAAGCTTGTAGTATTAGAATTCATAGATAAAATAGGTCTAGAAAACAACATTCGAGATCAAACCCGAAATTGTAAAATTCACGTCTCATGTGGATTTTGTGGAGGGTCCCATAATTCAAACTACGCCTACAAGTGATAAAAGTAGAACTAATTTTTGGACGGATAATTTTACAAAATTGGTGTAAGATGTTTGGACCCGCTACTTTTTTTCATCTTAAAAGTTTTTGAAAAGGTTTTTAATTTATTTGTCAGTGAGACCGACCATACAATATAAATATGGAGCATAACTTTTGTAATTTGGTCGGTCCAAAAAACACTACTATGATAAGAGTGCCAAGAATGATTAATTGGAACCTACTAACATTAATTTATAATTATAAAATTTAATTTATAGAATTCACAAATTATTTTATAAAATTAATAATATCGATTTATATAAATAAATCAGCCAGTTTGATAAAATTTTAAAGTGGAATATCAAACCTAAAAAAAAAATCTCATTTTTAGATATTAAAGTTGTGAAATATAATAGATACAAGTCCACCACCAAATATAAAGGAGGGACCAAAGTATGAAACCTAGAGAGTATTCCACGTGGCATTGTGAATAGCAAGAAGACATGGCAGCATGTTCAGACCCTAAAGGGCTCATGTCTACCTTAGGTCTACTCTAAAGAAACACAAGTCTTTCATAAGAAATTGCAATTTATGGCAAGTTTCAACTATGGAAATTCTTATAACTTCCAACCGTCATTTTAACGGGCACACGTCCCTTCTTTCCTATTTTCGTAATTTCACACAAGGTCTTCATTTATCAAAAAAAAAAAAAAAAAAAAAAATTTCATATCTATCTCTTCCCCACGTTTCGTCGTTATTACACACACCTTGTGATCATCATATAACCCTAGTGGGTCCCACCCCACACATCTGACCTAGGTTAACCTTCTGACAATTTTACGCAATCTGTTAAAGGTGGGCCCTACTTATTATCATTATATCATAAAAGTAGATAAGAAATAAACGGTTTAGAAACGTTCAAAATATCCTGTTCCCGTGTTCCCATACATATCTTAACATTTCCTCATAGGATTGATCGTACAATCCTCCTCCTCTGGATTCTCTGGTTCAGAAAAACAAATTTTTAGTTTAATTTTTTCACAACTCTCTTCTTCTTCTTCAAAGCTTAAACAGAGCAAGGGTATAATCAGCAAATTCTTGCTGGTTTTTGGGTAATTCTTCAAGACCTCATCGTCTTCTTGGGTTTCAATTACTGTTAATTTTTCAATTAGGGTTTAGTAATTTGATTTTGTTTTGTTTTTATTTATTTTTTTCAGAATTGTAACGGTTAACTGTTTCTGTAACTAAACAGGTTATGAGCTTAGGGTTAGGGTTAGGGTTTCATTTGTGTTACTATTCAGCTTATGGTTCCTGTGGATCGTTATTGTGATGCTGAAATGATGCCACCGGAGAATCCACAACCACTTCAATCTCGTCCGTTTGATGATCACATGCAGATCCCTATACAGATCGACGATGATGATGGTGATGATGATGATGGTGGTGGATATGATGACGGAGATGGAGGTGGTGATGATGAAACAGAGGATGATCTTAGAGACGTTCCTGTGAATTCAGGACGTCCAGGGGATTATCAAAATGTTGCCTTGCCGACTCGGACGAGTGAACTCACTCTTGCTTTTGAAGGCGAAGTTTATGTCTTCCCTTCGATCACATACGAAAAGGTCTTGTTATTTAATAATTCAATTTGATTGTTTTTTACTTCATTTCTGAATAAGAATTCTGTTTAAGCTTCAATTAGATTATGAGTTGAACAATTTATTGTATGTATAGTTAAATTTCATTCTTTTTGGGCGTAAGCCTTATACCAGAAGTTTCCGCATGTTTGGTTTATTGCCATTCTTTGTTTCTTTTACTCCTGTATTCACTTTTTTCTTAGAAAAAAAAATTTTTGATTCTTTTTCGTAGGTTTAGCACCCGATGACTTGACGCCAGGGCTTCAGTTTTTATTTCTTAAATTTCTAAGTATTTTCTTTATAAATTTGATTACAATTTTGCAAATGTCTATATGGAGGTACTAGTTAGTATGTTATCTGTCATAAAGTTGCAATTGTGCAGAAAAGAGGAAGTATGTGATAATTTCTTTACCTATGCTGTTTGAAGTCTGAACTATGAACTACTGATATGAACCCTTAGGTAGAACTTTCCCTGAAAATTGGCTTGCAAGGAAAGAGTGCCCAAGAGCTCATATACCCACGACCAATCCCATACTTGGCCAATGTGGGGTTATAACAACTACAAGGGTTAAATGTGATTCAGGTTGCCGTCCTAATTCTGGGATAAGTTGTAATTGATGATGAAGTATGAGTGGACATTTTCTACATTAGAGTTAAAAACTGCACCAATTTGGCCTTTCGATATGATAGGGGATATTTATTTGACAGATTTGGGCCAAAGAAAATCGCAAAAAAATTCCCCTAGAGTAAGGGAACAACAATCTTTAGAAAATATCAACACTATCTTTTCTATTCCCACGAGACTACTTAGTGCTTTTATTTCAACTTGGGTCAAAATACTACTATAAGCCTATTTCCTTTTTGTTCTCAATTTTCCCCGTTTGGGTGTTTGGGCATACTGAGACCTTGAGTTGTACTGATGCTGGTTTATTTTTTTACATGCTTTAAATCTGCTGGTATAGTTGTATTAACTTAATTCATTCTTGAAGCAATTCATGATTTTAGTTGAGATGTTCATATAACAGGTACAAGCAGTTCTTTTGCTTTTAGGAGGTCGTGATATGCCTACTGGTGTGCCTACAGTTGACGTCTCTTTCCATCAGAACAATAGGGTACTTCTAAAGCTGTTCGACTTTTTTAAAATCATAGTACTGTTTTTGTAATTCTTTTCACTGTTTTATTTACAATTTTCTCTAGGGTGTGAACGATGCTCCACGACGTTCGAACCTGTCACGAAGAATTGCTTCTCTGGTTAGGTTTCGTGAAAAGAGGAAAGAAAGATGCTTTGATAAAAAAATCCGGTACAATGTCCGTAAAGAGGTCGCTCAGAGGTACCATGGCTCCTTGTGCATGTTTAATTTAAAATGGTAGTTGAAAACAGTAGTTTTTTCTCCTAGGATGTTTCTGCTAATTACTACGCAAATCTTCTCTAGAAGACTATGCAGTTTGTTGCTAGAATATACGAAATTGTTAAGCGCATCTTGAGTACCTTTTCTATTGTTGTGTTATTTGGTAATTATGTGTGTGCAAGCTTAACAATTGAAACTTAAGAACTTTTTTTAGTTGATTTGTGAATTCTTTTGGTTTTTAATTTTAATTTTTTTTTTTGTATTCTTTATGATCAGTAAAGTCTTTTGGTCAACTTCCATATTTCAGGGTTTCATGTCAATCACCTCTAGTGATATTTCCTCTTATGTTAAGAAAATAGAAGTGTTAGGATTAGAATATACCACTATTAACCCTTGATATATGATCGTTGTAGAAGTAATAATTTATGTAATTTGTAATCTTATTCTAATCAGTTTCATAGTTCCATTGTTGGTGTTTGCTAGAATAAGCTATCAATATAACTTCTCCATTTATTCATATAGGATGCACCGTAAGAAAGGTCAGTTTGCATCCTTAAAACAGGGCAAGCAAGGGAGTCTTAATGCTTCAAGTTGGGATTCATCGCAGAGTGGTCTTCAGGATCCCCCGGAAAGTGTGTGAGTTCCATGCTAGTTTATTCCTTCTTGGGAATCATTAACCAAATAGATACCAACTTTTTGTAATGTTGTATGGAGACCTTCATCCTTTCCTTCCATCCCAGAGTGGATTCTAATGTTGTCATTTTATTTTGTAATCATTATGTAGTCTGCGCAGGTGTCAACATTGTGGCATCAGTGAGAATTCAACTCCTGCTATGCGTCGTGGGCCAGCTGGTCCAAGGACTTTATGCAATGCATGCGGGCTGATGTGGGCAAACAAGGTTGATATAACATTGCTGATCAAATTCTTTCTTGTCTGTCTCCATTCTTATTATTTCCGTCTGTTGATTTGTAATGTACGTTCCTGCATTGCACGCTGGATTTTTTTCTTTCTTTATTGACCTAAGATTCTCTATGTTGATTCATTTGGCAGTTCTTTTACCATGAACTGATCGGAAACGAAAAAGAATTTCTGAATGCATCTTAATTCAATTATTATGTAGATTCACTGACCTTTGAGAGCTTCCCTTGTTGCTTTACTGAAGTTCTACTGGGCCTTCATCATGACTCATGGCATATGATCTTAAATCTCTGCTAGCACTTCTCATAGGTCAGCATGCTGGGTTCTGAAGGACTATTTGATAATCAATGTGACATGAACTGTGCAGTAATACACTTCTGGCTGTTTAAAGCTACTGTTAATAACTCCACCCTCCCTAAACTTTGTGTTCTAGTGGAGATTCGTTTGCTAGGATACTTCTAAAGATGCCTAGTGTGCCTGAGCAAGCCTTCCAAGACATTCTCACTATTACTTCTAGAGTAGCAACACTTACGTCCATTCTTAATGATGTTTATCACATTAGTTATGCTGAATTGCTATCTAGATTATTAACTTTGATTGTAAGCATTGGGTATACAACTTCTTTACTTTTATTTCTCGTTGGAGCTAGAGGTTGTCTGACGGATTCATTGGATTTGCAGGGAACATTGAGAGATCTCACAAAAAGTGGAAGAAATATTCCTTCTTATCAGAATGAGCAGGTATGGGCTTAAGTGTCAAGAGCAATGTTTTCTTATAAAAGGCAGCTAAATGGCTCCCCAGCTTGGAAGCCAAGTACAGGGTTGTATTGCTGAAGCTTACCTTTGATGTCCCCCTTACTTGTTTAGAGAGGGGACTGTCTCCTAAAGAGTAAAGTATGAAGGAAATCTCTCATCTATAACTGACATTACGTCTGCCATCTTGGCTTTTCAGGAGATCCTGGGTGATAGCAAACCTTTAACTATGGATACCAGGGATTCCTCAGCTGATCCAGATGAGCAGGTATGAATTCTTAGGAGTCTTTACAGATACATGTACTAAAAAATGTGGATAATATTTCGAAGCCATAGAGTCTACAATTACTGATAATACAAAACTATTCTTTCTGATTTAGTTAGTTCTCTTACCTTATCTCTGGGACCTGCAGGGAACTCCTGAAGGTGTTACTGTGAGAACTGATAATCCTTTTGCTAACACGGATGAGCAGGTATGGATTCTGCTTTTACCATTAACATTGCTTCAGTGTTAGTAGTTATGCTCGCTTCCTTGATTGTTGTCCTATGTTTAGCAAGTTATTTCAATTTTATCTTCTGCCTCTAGTTTAACAGCTTTCTTCTGTATAGCTGGTGGAGTTATTAATGTATTGGTGTGCAATCAAGAAACATGTCTATAGAAAGTTTATGTGGTGCTAAGTTTGACTTCCGTTAGCTTGAATCTGTTCAAAGCATGACAAGTAATGTTGTTGTTTATCATGTTTCTGCTATGGCATGGATTTTAATGGTTGCCTTCTGACATATTTGACCAACAGGGAAGTCCAGTAGATACAAAGCCTTTACCTATGGAGATCAGAAATCCTTATGTTGCTTCAGAGCAGGTACAGTTTCTTTGGACATCCAGGAAAAACTGATGCTCATATAATGTACGTACCCCTATCTAGGTAAATTCCTATGGTTCACATCCCCCATGCCAGGGCACACGGGTTTCCTCAGTTTTATACCCTGTAGATGTCTCCTTGAATGTTTTTTTTTTTTCCAATTCTATTTGATTTCCAACAGCCACTTGATAGAATTACTACTTTCATGCAAGGAATTACAGTCTTCCAGTTTGGGTATAATTTATCTAGTTTCTTGAATTTTATATGGGGTTTGGATTTGCAGGAAACTCCTGAAGATCTAACTAAGCCTGTACCTGTTCATATTGAGAATTCTTCTGCCAACCGTGATGAGCAGGTATGAAACTTTGGCTTGTTGGGACAACAAAACAGCTTTGTAAATCTGCCCCACCTCTACTTCTAGAGCCATCTTGTTTTTGGTATTGCCCTAATAGTGTGCTTGCACACATTGCTACAAAGCTCCTGCTCATTTCGACAACTTCTGCCACTTCCCACTGGACTGAACCTCTTTGAGTGGGTCTAGACTGCTGGGTAGGCATGAAAATACTTATTCCCACAAGGAGGAGAACTGAACAGCAATTATTGAAATGTGACTTCAACCTAAAACTTTATTGCTTATCCTGGTTTCAGTCATCTGCCTTGCTTCTGTATTCAGGCTGTAAGAAATTTCTTTGTAGTTATACATAAGCCTCTCTAACTTCCGTGATTTACATCAAACTGTTTTATATGGCATTCTCAATCATCTACCCTTGCATGTTTTCTTGATTGGACACCCCTTGTTCCTTGCTTTAGTCCATGTATCCGGTTAACTTACATGGAGAAATTGAAATCTTGATCGTCAACCCAAGTTCTTTTCTGTATTTACTTGCTAGTCAGCCTTTGGTTGGTCTGTTAGGGAGTTTTTTTGAAAAAAGTAGGTCATCTCTGGGTTTTAGAAAAAACTTTCCTCTGGGCTGCATCTTGTAAGTATTTCTAGCTGATTGAAGAGTTCTCTTCTAATTTTTGGGACCCACAGGGAATTCGGGGTGAACTTGGTCACACTTCAACAACACATATTGAGACGCTTTCAAACCCAAATAAACAGGTAACAGCTTAGTAGTAACGTCTTCTTTTCCACCAAGGAGATGTAACCCCATTTTGGCTCAGAAACTGTTGTTTCAGTTCCGCTGAGTGTTCCCTTAACTAATTTTAATTCATTCTACAGAGAAGCTACTAACTTCCATATGGAGAAAATGGCTCAGGACATGATGTTAGTAAGCCACGGACGCCAGACATAAGTCCAGTGGCTCCCTGACAGGAAAAACAAAAGGAGCAGAACTGGGTGTGATATTGGCATTAGATTCCTGGAGATGGATTGTGTTTTACAGGTGGTGCTATGATTCCTCCTATTTGTGTATTTATTGTTCAGTGTTGGTCCCAAATTTCTCTCTGTTGATCAATCTATAATATGAGATCCATTTGCCAGGGATTTCTCAATTGGATTCCATCCATAAATGTCAATTTAGTTTCAGTCTGTTGGTATATGGAAATGTGGTTATCTGGTTGTTGCGGTGTTCCAATCATGGCGCGTATGCACTGAGCTTACTGTATATGTACATGAGATGTCAAGTTCTTTTAACCTTTTTTTTTTTTTAGGGGGTCTTACTGAGGTTGCACCAATTCTTCTCTTATATTAGGAAGGACCACTTATCTCAGTTTCACCTAATTCTGTATTGAAATCAGAACGTTATACATGCATAAATGTAAGTTTGGGGGTATTTTTCTGTATGAAACTGCTTTCTACTTGTAATAGTTCTTCTTTTTTCTACTTATACAAAATTGATGTTTTTGTTGTTCATGTTAAATTTTCTCACATTGTTTTATGAAAGGAAAATGGGAGTAAAATGGAAAGAGAGAAAGAATAATTATTGTTTAATTTATGCTTAAGGGGAATTTTTTCAGTTAAAAAAAAACTGCTCAAGTGGAATTTTGTTGGCATGTTTCAATTCCCACTTCTTCTTACACTCTGTTTACACTGCATATCTGAAGCCCATATTATGAGAGGGCTATTTTTTAATTATTTTTTTTGTGACGTTGATCTTATCATGTGGATCATTCCTATTAAAAGTTGATTAAAAATTTTAAGTTTTTTGAACTATCCACTTTATCATTCATTCTATCTTATGGGTTAAAAGTTCTTAGACGATATAGATATAGTAACGAGGATGATCTATAAAATAAGGAGACATCTTCAACCTAAACAAAGTTTTAGCCGTTGGATTATTTCTATGTGGATCTCATATGTATAGATCTTATATGCCACTGTTGCCACGTATAAATAGAATGTAAAATTAAGTGAGGTGTAAATAAAAATTTCAATAATTTAATATTAAATTTATTGCCCATTTTACCCATAAGAGTGTTCTAATAACAAAGTTTTATTTGCTCTCTCTCTCCATGTTGCAAAAATACCCAGTTTACTCTGCTGCTCGGCTGTCAGGTACCAAGTTTTCCGACCGTTGGATTTCTTTCTAGACACACTTCCTAACATCTGGACCGTACATTACTTTCATACACTTTTTTTATTAGTAACTAGTGATATGCAAAGCATTCCCATTCAAACAGCCGTTAACCTCACCAGATTTTCAAATTTCATCATCAGAAAATTAACTCTTCAAACAACAGTACCAACCCTAACTAACCTTCTCAACAGTTACTCTCCTTCTATTCACCAAGACACCGAATTTCCTCCCTTCAACAACAAAACCCAAACTCAAATCTTCGATTATTACGTTGATCTTCTTCGACAATGCAGAGAGAGAAAATCTATAATCCAACTCAGGAAAATTCATGCCCACATGAAGAAATCTGGGTTTCCTCTCCTCAGTTTAGGCAATAAGCTAATTGATGCTTACATCAAATGTGAAGCCATCGATGATGGTCGTACACTGTTTGATGAAATGACCACAAGACATATAGTTACTTGGAATTCCATGATTTCAACTTATATTCGCCAAAAAAGAATTGGTGAAGCTATTAAACTATATGAAGAGATGATTTTGGATGGTATTATTGCCGATGAATTTACGTATTCGAGTGTTTTTAAGGCATTTTCTGATCTGGGTTTACTTCAGGAAGGACGAAAAGCTCATGGGCGATTACTGGTTTCGGGATTGAGTGTCTCTAATGTCTTTGTTGGTAGTGCATTGGTTGATATGTATGCAAAATTTGGGAAATTGACGGATGCTCGATTGGTATCAGACGAAATTGTTGAAAAAGATGTGGTTTTGATGACAGCTTTAATTGTGGGTTACACTCAAAATGGTGAAGATTTTGAAGCTCTAAAGATTTTTAGGGATATGATCAAGGATGGAATCAGGGCTAATGATTTTACATTCGCAAGTGTTCTGATTGCTTGTGGAAACTTAGCTGATATGAATATAGGAAAACAGATTCATGGACTTCTGGTTAAATCTGTATCTGAATTTGCAGTTGCTTCAAGAACTTCACTCCTTACTATGTATTCAAAATGTGGCTTAATTGATGATTCATTAAAGGTTTTTGATCGGTTTTTCAATGCAAATCTGGTTACTTGGACAGCTCTGATCATGGGTCTTGTTCAAAATGGTAGAGAAGAATCTGCATTATCGATTTTCTGTCAGATGATCCGTAATTCGATGACTCCAAATGCTTTCACCTTATCTACTGTTCTTCGGGCGTGTTCAATCCTAGCAATGCTTACAGAGGGACAAGAAATTCATGGTTTAGTTCTAAAAATGGGGTTGGATAGAAATAGATTTGTTGGAGCAGCTCTTATTGACATGTATGGAAAATGTGGGATTATCAAAATGGCGAGTTCCATTTTCAACAATTTGAATGAACTCGATGTGGTATCTGTAAATTCAATGATCTACGGTTATGCTCAGAGCGGTAATGGAGAAGAAGCAGTTAAACTGTATGATCAGATGCCAGGATTGGGAGTTAAACCAAATGATGGAACATTTGTTAGTGTTCTTTCTGCTTGTAGTAATGCAGGATTGCTTGAGGAAGGCCGTCGGATCTTCTCCTCCATTAAAAACAACCATGAAATTGAACTGTCAAGTGATCATTATGCTTGCATGGTTGATCTACTGGGCCGAGCAGGAAAACTTGAAGAGGCCGAGAGATTAATAAACCAAGTAAAAAACCCAGATGTGGTTCTATGGAGAACACTACTTAGTTCATGTAAGATCCATGGAGACGTTGAGATGGCAAAGAGAATAATGAATCGTGTAATCGAGCTCAAACCAGGTGATGAAGGGGCTCATATTTTGCTGTCAAATATCTATGCTTCCACAGGAAATTGGAATGAGGTAACTAAGATGAAAGTGATGATGAAGGATATGAAATTGAAGAAGAATCCTGCAATGAGTTGGATCGAGGTTGACGGTGAAGTGCACAAATTCATGGCTGGAGATTTGTCCCATCCAAGATCAATGGACATTGATGAAGAGTTAAAGAGATTGAGTGAAAAGATTGAGGGTTTGGGTTATGTTCCTGATGCAAGGTTTGTTTTACAGGATTTGGATGAGAAGGACAAAGAGAGGTCTCTGTATTATCACAGTGAGAAGCTGGCTATAGCTTTTGGACTCCTGAGCAGTAGCAACAGGAGTACTTGTATCAGGATTTTCAAGAACCTTAGAGTTTGTGGAGATTGTCATAATTGGATAAAATTTGTGTCTAGGGTTGTTGGAAGAGAGATAATTGCTAGAGATGCAAAGAGATTTCATCATTTTAGAGATGGGTTCTGTTCTTGTGGAGATTTTTGGTGACCCAGTTTGTGATGCCTAAATTCCCTTCAGGGTCCATTTCCCCCTTGAAGGAAGGGGCAAATTTTTTGATCATTTGGGTTGCTATAAAATTAAATGTTAACTTTCAAATCCACTAAATTCTTCCTATTTGAATGGATCTTAAATCTTTGGACAGGATCTTTCTTTCAATGTCTACTCTTACATGAGCTGAATAGATTCTGCGGATCTCTCTCTAAGAAAAACAGCATTTTTGCAGAAATATATACCTTGAAGAAACCATTATCATCTTTTGGTAACCTTCCGATTGTTCCTATAGGCTATATTTGACTAAAAACCATTGCTCTCATCTGCAGAGAAATTATACATAGAATCAGTACTCCGAAAGAGAAACTACAATCTATTATGATATTATCTATTTGTTCCTAGAGGGTTCTCTTAGGAAGTTACGTCAGATTTCTTTCATTTTCATCTGTTCAAACGACAAAGATCGATGGTTTTACTGTTCGCTTTAGTTTCTCTGCAAATTGTGAAATAATCTATTAGAGAATCAGAGATGATGAAGATGTCATTAGAATGGATCTACGTAATCAGAGCATGGAGCATGAGCGGGATCGAGAGCGGGAGCAGGAGCGTCCAATTCAAAAATGTCCTAATTTCTGGAGCGTCAGTATATATGTTTATGTATATAGTTTAAAATACTTAAAATTTTAATAAATTTTTTACTAGATTAAAAGTTTTAGAATCTCACTCATCAATAATATATCAATTTGGTATTTCTCATAAAAAAAAAATATATATCAATTTGGTACAAGCATTAAATTAGAAAATAAAGAGAGAAGATAAATAAATAAAGAGTAGAGGACAGAGAAGAATTTATCAAACTGGTCAGGAACCAATTTGAAGCAGCCTGACCGGTCTTCCATGGCCGCCTCAATATGTCCATTTTGATTAACTTATGTTTTACTTTTACATCAACCTCTCTAAATGGTGGATGTCCTCTCTGCATAAATTTCATGTCTTCTGTTTGAAATTTGAGCTTAAAAAATCTGTTACTTGGGGTCAAAAAAAGTTCAGAACAAAGCAGATTCTTTACTAGGAAGATCAAGATGTCCATGATGATGTTGATACCCCCTGGTTCATTTTCATGTTGACCAAATGACCTTGTAGAAGACAAAAGGGATTTCAATTATATAGACATATAGGTGAGATCGAATAATTGCTGGTTCTCAATCTTTGCATGCAAAAAAGGGAAAAAAAAAAAAAAAAAGTGTTCCAATATTTTTGCCATCTACGAATTTTATTGAGCCATAAAAAATTTTCCCTTTCTCAACTTACATAGATATGTTACTTACAAAAACCATGGAATTCCTGGAGCCCAGAAATTCCATCTAGCTGAAGACTATAACGTATACATGCATCGACGCAGAAAAGAAGCAGCTCTGCACTTGTACACACATACACAAGTCATTAGGTACGATCGAATGGTAGTGCTTCAACTTGATTCCCGTGAATGCACACCATCAGTCATCACCTTCACCTGCCAGCTGCCTCGGCCTGCTTTTTTTTTTTATTCAAGTATCACCCGGTGATCCTCAAATCTTTCCGCCAAGGCCATCACCGAGTCAAATAATTTATATTGATAACTCAACAAATGTGGATTATTTGATACAAAACAGAGTAGTGAGATAGCCCACCCTAAGCTTTTGAGAATTCAGCTATTGCGGGCGGGGAGACTCATGGAAGTCTTCATAGGATCCACTTGAATCATCACTTTCAACTGGTGACGTTTCCCTTGGAGATTCAGGAAGTGAATCCCGCAGTTGAGAAGTTCCACCTGCAATCAAGGAAGTACAAATAGATAAATAAATTTGGAGAGGAAGAGAGCCTGATGTTATGCCTTAATAGATGACAGTAGTGGAGAGTTGAAAATGGCAACATTGTATGTTTCATATTCGTGGGATATGATCTACTATTTAATGGGTCCTTCTAAGAGATATATATAGATGAAAATCAACTCGTCTGTTGGCCATAGCAATCCCATCTACTGTTTCTTTCTAATGCTCAAATTTACTCCAATAGCTCAGAGGGTTTACATCCGGTCCATCAAATAAAATAACGTAAAAACACTAATAAACATGGTATTTTGACTTTTTAAAATTTCACGAAATTTTGAATAACTGTAAAACTTCTGCTTTTCAAAAACGAAGATTTTTCTTTTAGTAGTTTTTCTTTATATATAGATACTAAAATAAAGATCTTATATTACCTCCACTAAGATACATATATTTAATCACGGATTTTTCTAATTATAGTTGATGTGCAGTGCAAGTGTTTACATCTAGTATATACAAAGACAAAATGCAGATTGTTTAGAAAGAATGAAGTGCAGAGAAGGAAAAAAGAAACAAACCTTTTTGCCCTCTTGAGCGGAACTTCTTTGTGTGCCGTCTAATAAGCCTCTTAGCTTTTGTTATTGTCAGTTGCCTTGCAAAGGGAGAGAATTCGGCATCGCTTTCACTCCAATCACCTTGATAATCATTATCTCCATCACCTCTCATAGTTCGCAAGACAAATGCCTTGGCCTTGCGGCGCTGAGAATTGAAGAGTCCCCTTATGGAAGTGACAAATCCATCACCAGCTCCATCATTTGGCCTCTTGAGAAAAGATATAGGGAGATCAGGTTTCCCGGACTTGTCTCCATCGCTATCGCTGAAATGAAGATCAGTATCTGGAATACCAGTGATAGTGGGTTCCTTATGGCTGTGAGCTTTATCTTTGAACTTCTTACCCTGTGCAAGTAGAGAGAATCAGCAAGGGAGTATGGTTGGGGGAAATAATCAGTTCCAATGAAAATCCATTTATTTGAAAACTAATGGCAACTTCATTCCTGTCAGTGGGGAAGAAAGTATCCATCCATAAAATCATAACGCGTAACGTACTTACCTGCATTCCTGTTACAGACTTCAAAACTCCCCAAATAATATGCTTCTTAACTCGTGAAAATAGTCTCCTCCAGGTGCCAGTGAAGTCAACACGATGGAATGTATCCATCAGCAATCTCAGGTCGCTCACTGCAAATCTGGATCCCTCATAAGTAACCAGTAATTCAACCTACAAGATGGTACAAAATACAAAATGTCAACACCTATAGTTTTCCCTTACAAGCTTGGGTATTTTTCAGGTTGAACTGCACCAACCTGACTTATCTTGATATTATGAAATTCCATCATCTTTCGAGGCCTAGTTCTTTTGTCATCTTGTGCCTTTCCAACCTTCTTTTCTTCATGTGAAGGACGACCAGGTTTAACTGACTTTGAGTCTTTCGCCTTATATCTCGTGGATTCATCCAGCTGTTCTGTTGTTGAACCAAGGGGCCCACTTCTTGAGGAAGAGACGCTCGAGGAGTGAACTTGCAACATGAGCTCAGTAGCCACAGACTCGGCAACATTCTCTTCCCAACTTCTGTCAAATGAAGATGTTCGCCTCAGTTCTGGTGTTGAACCACAGACGACGTTTGCTTTTAGGTTTTGTAACTTTGACGACTGCATTAAGCAAAAATGCGGATATCATTTACCACAATCTTTGACATTTGATATCAATAAAGATGCTTACAGTGACACTTAGCAAAGGCATCATGATCTTCTTATGCAAAAAAGAACCAAGTCCAAAAGAAGAGTTACATTGAGTTTGAGTAACTATGTATATTAAAGTATTCTTTATGATAAAATATTATATTAGGAATTTTCAACGGTAGGCTCATGTTTTCTGGTTGAGTTAATGAAAAGGTATCTAGAGTTTCTAGACGGTATAAAAGAACAGGCTTTAAAGATATAGCAGCAGCTCCCTTGTCGCAGACAATTTGCCAGATATAATGGGATGGTGAGATGGCTGAATAATCCATCGAGGTCTTTTGGTTTAGGACATCTGCAAGTTGTACCATTTAAACCCTATTATTTATTTATCTATTTATTATTTTGGACACATGGCTTGAGCTTATAATATAGTCAATTTACAGTTTTGGTAACTCACTTGGGAAGTATCACCATGAGCAGAAGACTGACCACCAGAAGAAGAAATAAGGGGTGCTGCAGATGCAGTTATTTTGGAGAGGAAGTCGGATTCTTTAGTTGAATGACTGCTTGACGCAGATGCTTCATGGACGGATCCACCTTTCTTTACACGTTTCGAACCAGCAGTTGTTGATACCTTCCAAACTTCCTGCATTTTCAGAAGCGTGTCAGCAATTTTTCGGTTGGCCTATATAAACATTTATTACACTGGATCACAAAAAGTATATAAATAAGCAGCTTGCCTGTCGTCTTTGTGAATCTTGTTCTTCTTCTGGGAAAAGATACTCCCACATCTTTCTGTACATTGTTTCAGTCAAGTGTATTTTCAGTGGGTAGATATCTACCTACAGTACATATATAACATTATGTTAGTGTAAGTAGTTGTGAGCTCACCAACATTGTGCATGAAAACTGAATAAGGCCCAATAGAGATAGAAACTGCTCCATATAACCAAACCAAAACACCTAAGAAAATGGACCAAAATGGGTGTTTTGTAACAGGAGGAAAAGTACACTTGTCACAAAAATCTGGTAGTTCTAAAATCTCGTGATGTTTTCCAAGATTTTCAGTGTCTATCCAATATACATTATAGTGCTCTTTTATAGGCCAACTATGGGATAGGCGGATAGCTTTAGTAGTATTCTCAAAGTAGTACCAGACTCAAACCATCTTATCAACCATGAGATCTCTTAAAAGTGAGTAATATCATTTTCCTTTTTACCCAGTTAAAAAAGAAAAAGATAATTAAAAATAAAAGGAGAGGTGAAATAATTGATACTTAAATATATCCTAATATTATAATAGTTTCTTTGGAATAGTATACATTTACAAATTTCAAACCATTGTTCTTCATAGTTTATACTAATGTTTATATATCAACTCCAGATTATTATTAACATCATTATATATTAAAATGGGATTTTCAGGATACCAAATAAAACATAAAATGAAAAGAAGATTAATGACCTGGAAAAGTTCAAGAGCCGAGTTTCCATCCTTTGGAGCTCCTTGCCTTGCATCTACGCGAAGCATCACGTTTCTGCGGTCAAAATAGAAGAAATTGAGATAACTTGTGAGAACAAAGTTTCTAATTTTCTGTATTTAGAATCATATAAATAAAAATAGAAGCCAAGTTAATTTGCTGAAAGGTCCTTCACCATTGAAAATAAAAAATAAAAATAAAAAAAGGTAATAACTGTAAGGCCATCGTTTACATCAAGCTGTGTTACATAATTCCACAATATTCACTGTGGTACATCATATTCCAAAGTATTCACTGAACATTATATCAATAGTACATATGTATACGGGTGCATACACATATATAGCTGTATTTTGCAATTATCAGTCTGTGGGGCTTTATTGTCTGCACGCAGAATGTGCATTCTGCACATGTTGCTATATGAGGGTTGATTAATGTAAAAATGGTGTTTGTGATCTTTCAGTACATTTCCCTGCACGGTTTAGTCAAAGTAGTTAAAATTGAGAGGTTAGTTTTTCTCAGAACTGTTTCTGATAGTCTGACTAAAATGTCCTTTCAGGCTTTAATATTTCTCAAAAAAAAGAAAAAAAAGAGTTCAAAAAGAACTGTCCGGAACCACCACCACCACCACCACCCCACCCCAGGCGTTATATAAATGGATGTCAATATCTACATTGCCGAAGATCAGATGATGAAGAAGAAGGGATATTGACATGATTGTTTGTGGCATGGCATTTCAAAAAGAAACCTGGGCACCGATACAGGCATCAGTATCCAATCAACGTATATATGAGTATATCCCAACAAAGCAATGTCAGGCATTTAAAAAGCATCCTCAACATCCGTATATCAGTAATAGCTTGAGGACACAATACATAAAGACAAGGACGGAGGCTTGTAAGTTGTACTTCAAAAGGAAAGTAGCACTTCTGGATACAACAAAATTGCAGGATTGATGAGATGCTCACCTCCAGTAGAAAAATAGCACTTATGGAAGAATCACAGAAGACATATTATGATTATCTATAAGTATATAACCATGAGTTAAGTAATACATTGAAGACTCAATATTTAAAGACAAGGCTACAATGGATGCAATGCACACATAGAGCTTGTAATTTAGAAGGAACTAGCAGTTCTAGATACTACAAAATCATTTATTAAACAAATGTTGTGCTATAATTGGACTACTACATACTTTCCCCATTCAGGAGGAGGATTCCAAGCTGCTAACAGCGTATCTGATTTGGCGTTGGGCAGGCAGTTTCTCACAACAATTGACTTAGTTGTGAATTGAGCAATTCCAACATCTTTATAATCGCGATCAAAATCATATATCTGCCAAAAGAACTATGTCAGATGGGATTCATGAAATGTTGATACAAGCCACAGTGTAAGGTTCTCAAATGCTATGGGAAGTCAAACATTAGGTACAAAAGAACTAATGATGCAAGAATTAACGTTGTGGTAGCTGAAAAGAACTCCTTACCCTAACCCAATCAGTTCAGGAATTGACCATAACTCTCAATATAGCAACTTAAACAACTATGTTACTGTGAGCTCGTTATGAACAATACAAGCTATGGTACTAATGCAGCGAAAGGAACATGAGAGGGAAAGAACTAATTTGAGTGAGGTTACCGAATAGAGTTCCAGAGTCCACAACACCACCATAATCAAATATGAGCACCTTCCACATATATATCTAATACTTCAAGAATTTATAAGTATTGTTTAATCCTCACTAACAAGCTAAACTTTAAAATATACCTACCAACCAAAACAGAAAAAGATAAAGAACGAATACTTGGAACTACCCTAATTTATTTGAAACCTTCTAAAACTACTCCAAATACAACTTCAAATTTTCGACACGGGCATATTCCACTTTAACTATTCAATACAAATACATACATGCTGTAGATACCCAAAGGATCAATTTTTACCCCCAGAATATACCGTAGCACACATCTGTGATTTTCATGACGATACTTATCTTTCATTTGCAGAAACACGTTGGATAGGTAAGCATGCCCCTTCCAACAGTGAGAAATTCAACCCGTTGAGTTGGGATTAAACTTCTCATGCTATTACGAATCTTATACATGTGATCCATTTTTATCCCTTTCATTTCCGTGCCCTATTTGATTCTACAATCCAGTCGTTACAACCATCGTCATGTAACATTGGTCGGTGCAATAGTTTGGAAGTTGCAACTGGCATCTTTCTATTAAACAAAAAAGTATTGCTAAAAAGCAAAATCCCCAAATATAACAAACTTAGGACAAAAGGTGGGAGGACTCACTTACTTACCACCATAACTAAAGTAACATGGATTCTCTAAAACTAGCTCCTCCCATCTAAAGATGAAGTATTGAAAGTGAAAACCATTACGCTTAACCAATGTAGTTAATGGCGCAAGGCTCAGAAGGCATATGTTGCCTAGAGCACAAGGTGCATGATTGAGCGAAGCAAGGCATGATAAGCATCAAAATTAACAATGTGCAGTGTAAAACAGATAGAATTTATTATAAACTTGAACAACAAACAAAAGGACATAAAAAGCGTCTTAGAGCCTAGAGGTACAAATAAGTCCATCAAAATTCAGAACATAAAGTAAATAACAATGATTCAAAATTTCATAGTGCATCAAGAAAACACTGTCCCTGTGCATGATTGCCTCAAACCAGTGGGCTGCCAGAGCATGTGAGCAAAAACTGCGATGTGTGGCTGCAAAACAAGGTGCTGCTAGTGTGCAGGAGAGAACTCTCCCACAGTGTGTGTCTGCCTCTTTAGTGCATGGCTGCAAAATAGTTTCTGCCTCACGGTGTGTGGCATATCATAATGCACATGAAAAAACAGCACAGCAACAGCATGAGAAAATCCTGCCATAGTGGGCGTGACAACGGTGTTGACAAGGGCCTTTAACAAAACGAAGGCACCTCCTAGTTTTTAAGATCTACATAGATTGCACAGATATTATGATGCACAATGTTTTCTGGACATCAATAAAGCTGTTATATTTCAAATGCAAGTTCCCAGAGTATAAGAACAAGGATTTGTTTCCTGATACTAAATATATAAAAAAGAGAAAGCTAATATGAAGAAGACAAGGGCACCCAAACTGGTACAATAATGATTAGTAATTCCCTAGCATGAAGAGGAAAAAAAAGATGAAAAAGATATTGCCCTGTCCATCACACTCACCATGTTGTTTATCTCAGCTTCAGCAAAAGGTTTACCATCTGCAAGCATTCCCCACACCACTTTGTTGATTTTCAAAGAAATGCGCATAGCATAGGAAGGGCTTTTGTTCTTCTCCTTCTCCATCAGCCGTAATTGTGCAGCTTTCTGCAGAGCATCCCTTAGAGCTGCAGATGCTGCCTTTCTAGATTTTTGTGTGTTTCCCAGTTCTTTCTTAAGTCCTTGGACCTGAAAGAAGGAATAAAGCAATACATCTAAAACCACAGATAAATCCACTAGCTCAAAATTTTTAAGCAGTTGCAGTGTTGACAAAAATAAAAGGTGAAAGATGAAAACTAACCTAATAGATTTCTTGAGATATAACACCACCAAATTACTCCCAAGGCATTTACTCAAGAATTTCAGAATTTGAATTATTATTCATAATATAATTCTCAATGTAGTAAATTGAGTTCCTCAACCAGCACTTGAATTATCAAGAACCCCTCCATTTATCGTCAAAATTTCAACCAACTTTTGATGGGGTTAAAAGTTCTAGAATGATCTTATTTCTTGTCAGGATGATTTACATGGTGAATAGATCATCCTCACAAAAGATCAGCCCACGGATCATCTCCATGTGAACCCCGCCAAGTAGCGAACAATCGTTTAAATGGACCCCTCCTCTCTCAATATATAGGTACACCCACACATACATACACATTTGCATGTACTGGAAAAGCAATGATATGCAGGTCTCACACCAACCATTCAAGCAAACTCCACCGCATAGCGAAACAATCATGTAAATGGAACCCTCCTCTATATACATACATACACCCACATATACATAAACAATTGCATGTACTTGAGAAGCAATGATATGCAGGTCTCACTCCAACCATTCTAGCAAATCAAAATAGCTGCAGATAGTATAATTTTTTTTGGATAAGGGGGATGTCCGGGCCTCTTAGAGCACCCGACTAGTTCCCTGGGTACGGGCAGACCTCCAAATCTACCACTATCGGGGAAAAGCAAATAGGAGAATGATTTCCAATATTCGGGAGATTATCCTCCCCTAAAAAAGCAGCCTTTGATAGGTCTCTATGTGAGAATTACAGATACATGAGAAACTGTATAAGAATTCCAATAATATACACACATTTGTGCGTACAGGAGCAAAAATGTTGTGCAGGGCTCTCTGCAACCATCCAGCAAATCAAAACAGCTGCATATAGTTTAATCAGCGATAAGAGATATGGAGGACAAGAAACATCGGACCTAGCAATAGTGTCCATTTAGGTTTTAAAAAAGAGCCAGTAATGAAGCAGAAAATGGCACATATAGGTGCATCCACTAATTTTGTGGTCAGTCCAGTTCTAAGTAATTCAAAAAATTCATTCTTACCAGTGTTGATCTTCCACCTGACACCATCCATAAACTGTCATCCTTTTCTGTAGATGTGCACAGATCCCCAGAAGTATTGCAAGAGGACAGCTTCCTAATGTCATCAAGAAGCAACTTCCGCTCTTGTTCTGTCTTTTCAAGACTGATTCTTGCGAGCTCTACTTCTTCAACACCGTCAGGAACCACCTCATCTGCCTCTTCTTCAACATCTTCATCATTTTCGCCCAGAGATGAGATACTACTTTTTCGAGGCCTGAATCACATAAATTAAATAAAAAGAGTTCAAATCCAAGATAATGGTTGCATCCAGAAGATTGCATTTTCAGAGAAGTCTGATGTCCCTATCTGTAACTCCAACATAGAAGTGACCTAGATTTTATGTCAAGAAACAAAGCTTCCAAGCTTCTAAAGACCTTATCTACAAAACCAGGTTAAAATACATGCAGTTTATTGGCAAATCTGAACTGTTAGAAAACCATATACCAATTATACATGCAACATATTACAACCAGGTTAATGAATTTATGTATTACTGCAAATATAACTAAATGGCAGGAGTCAACACACTCTCAGCAACAACGAGGCCATGATATGTCTGTGAAATGAAATTCACAGGTGGCTCAGGTTTGTCTGGCTTGGTCAGGGTCATGTGTCATTTGTATCAGAAGTCCAGATGACTTGCATGTGTCCCACTATTTTGGGTAACAACAGGCCCAAAAACTGAACAAACGATACCCTGTTTGCTCCTCCATGTATCAGGTTTGTGATCATCCAGTCATCGACTTGACTCAGTCTTGGGCCAAACTATACAGACCCTTAGATTAAGACTTCAAGTGTAGCCCATGAGGCCATGAGTAATAATAGGATGCAATTGAAGCAAACTAATGGATTGTTGAACCACTCAAATTTACCTAGAAAATACAAAAGAGAAGAGAAAAAAGAAAAGATAAAGGAAGTTATAAAAATAATGTCCTCACTTGGGAAGCCTTGCAAAGAGAAGGTTGCTCAATACATCCAGCATAACCTGGAACTGGCGAGATGTCATTGTCGCGGTTATATTAGGAGAATTGAAGGTGAGCTCTTTTAATGGCTTCACCTGCAATAGCATAATTAGGCATTAGCAAGGCTTAAAAATGGTAAACAACAAATTTTTAAATATTAATCAGTTCTCTAACCATCTACCATATACATAACAAAAAAATTGAAACGTAAACATATGACGAACAAGGGATACGTCCGAAAGTGCTGGTATCTAAGAGAATTATTTTGCGAAACAGTATAAAACAGAATTCCAAGACAACTATATCCAACCTTCAACTCCGGAGTTCCACCTTTGTGCCTTGTGTACCTGAAGTACATTGTACAAGGCATAAACACTCTTTCAAGTAGAGCACCTGTACGCTTTACTTTTGGAGAGCTCCTAAGGATTTTTGGTAGCCACTGTAGTCCAGCTCCTGGATCAACATCAGTTGGTGCAACATGAGCTTGAACATGCTCCAGCATCACAGATAACTCCCCACGTTTCCAAGTCATTTCAGGTTGAGACTCAGGAATATGTGCAGTTTCAGTACCAAGTGCTTGTTCAATCATCTCATAACCAACATGAAGAACTGAATGAAATGAACGAGCTAGGACGCGACCACTGGCTGCAGCAAGCAGAAACCTTCCCTGGCAGAGAAATAAACAATAGCACAAAGAACTGAGTTCCATTTGACCCACAGCCCTTGCATTTAATGGTTGACAAAATAAATAGAAGGTACATACCATAAAAAAATTAAAATTAAATTAAACATTAAAAAAACAACATGTGTTATGTGCCTCTAAAATTTGTAGTATCACCTTGCTCATCTATATTTTCTGGAGAGCATTTGTTAGGTCAAGGTGTTTTTATGGGATGCGCCGAAGTTCATATCTCAGAACCAAATGCATGTTTCGATGAGAAGAATAAGTAGAGGAAGATAAATATTGGAGAAGATGTCGGCAATGAAGCTGAGATTGAAGTGGAATTGATGATTGGGCACAACAAGGGATTGAGGCTTTGAAACATGTGATAAACTCAAAATAGGCAACTCATTTAAATCATAGCTGAAGTTCATGTTTAGCATACTGATGCTTTAACCTCCTCTTATTACTAATGCAATAACACAGTGCATGTTAGTTTGTTCCATTTTCCTTTCTGAAGTCCACAACAGTTATGAAATTGCAAAAGATAATCCAGTGTTCCAGAAGGAAGTGAAGAAATAAGACTGGAACAAAATGGTTTGTGGAATGCAGTTCACAACTAACCTACAAGTCTGCAGAAAGACAACTCTAGAAAAAGTAAATATTGTTCTGCTTATATTAGAAACATTGTAAGAAGTTAAGATAACACATAGAAGTATGTGATAACAAATAGCCAAAAGAAAGACAAACATCAAAATCGAAATCTGAACTCTGAAGTTCCTAATTCCTATCCAGAAGTTCCCAACAAAGAAAAAAGGAGAAAAAGAAAACAATGGACTCACATTAGCTTCCTCTGAGTGAAGATTAAATTGAGGTTGAATAACATTCACCATGAAATGCCGTGTCCCCTCCTCCTCCGAGTCATCCATGTTACCATTCTTTGCTGTTGAAGAACAAATAAAGGATCATAAACAAAAGAATAGACCATAAAGACCTAGCCATGCTTTAGGAATGACAAATTTTAAGAAACTTGGATAACTAAAAGTTATTCCTGTAGACATCCTGATAAATTTTTTAGTAAAACTAGTATACATTATAGCAGATACATGATAAAAAAAATTATAGACCACTAAAAGTTCTATAACCAATATAAATCATTAATTTAGGATCTCTTTAAAATAGATTAGAGGTATCAAGCTTACCAACTGCACCAGAGGCTGAGCTTTCTATCTTGACCGAATGTGATGGAGATGGATGTGAACCTAAAGTGTCCACATGTTGTGGAGAATGGTGAGTTGAACCTTGGGTGGCAGAAGGTGAAAGCTTACTAGCATCATCTTGAAGCATTTCAGCTACATTAGGCACTTGGTTCTCCTCAAGCAATTTCCTCTGTGTATACTGCCGAGAAGGAGAAGGCTTTGGAGGTTGAAATGCTTTGGCTAGTCCACCAGCAAACGACCAAACAGCATCTCGATTCTCAATCGTCCATAAAAGCTTTAGACCATAAACAAAAACTCGCTGACAATTGTCAGCAATTACCACATTAAATCCGTCATCATCACTTGGATCAGATCGTGTATGCTCATCACTCTCACTACCATTTTCGAACTCTGACCTAACATATGTCATCTCCAGATTTTTTCTTCCAGCTTCTTGCCAAGCTAATAATTTGGCTGGGTCAGCCTTTGGAGCCTGCCTTCTTATAGTAAAATAGTCGGATGATAATAGAAATCCATCATCTTGGTGCTTCTCTGTGCAACCACTCATATAGTTACACTTTTCATTGCTAACTCTATCTGTTGATGTGGATTGTGAATTTTTCTTTGTCATTTGAACTTCTTTTGCAACACATGTTGAATCTTCTTTATTTATATATGCCTTTAGCATGTGAAGGTCAATACCCTGGTAAACAAGATCAAGAGGATCACGCCTGCAATCAAAAGTAAATTTTTGTCTACCACGACCATAACAGAGTTCAACTTTCAGCCTTGTCATTCTAAATGTCAGTCCTCTGGCAGGATCATCATCATCTAAAGGCATATGTTTGATACAAGTGGGCATTGCATCAATACGGAGCATAAATTCTGTCATCACCTTGTCAAGAGACAAGTTGCCTGATCTGGGGATTCTTGGGACTCCAAAACGTGGCCATCGAGAAAAGGAACGCAACTTATTGGGAGGAAGATAGTTGAGATTCCAGAATTTTATTAACCAGGCTAAATCATGAGCACCAACGTTCACAGTCGGTGAATCAATTAAAAGATGCTCCGATTTGTTCGCTGAACCATAGACAGCTCCATCCAATACCGCTTGTTCTGCTATAGTGGAGGATAGGGATTGTTTCTCACTAGGGGGAAGAGAGGGCCGAAAAGAAATATTCCATCGAAGGGATAATGAAGTCGATCTGAAGGGGTCATAGACTATCTTTCGGGATTCCCCTTCAACAGGAAGTGCCCATAAATAATGATCAAGGGGATTGCCAGAATCACATTCCCACTCCATAGTAACATCAATACTCAAGGCAGGAACTTCAAGGAAAGCACCAGGAACGCCATCAGGAAGTTTTAAACTGCAATTGTTTACTAAACTGACCAAGCTGCTCAAGAAAACCTTGAAATCCTTCGCTGAAAGAGAAACACGGCCATCTGACTGCTGGATCTCCATGTAACCAGAGACAATATGAAGCTTGTCAAGCTTTTCATAAGGGTCAGTAGTCCCAAGAATATCCCATCTTGTCTCAGCAAAATACAAACCAATTTTCCCATGGATATAGTTCCTTACTTCATCCCACCATGGTAAGCTGCGCTCCTTTTTAGGTGGGGGAGTTTCTGTGACAGGATTCCTAACACTCAAATTGGCCCTGCGGAGAGCTACTGTAAAAGCATAGCTTATATCAGTAAAAGCAGGTTCGAAACCCACACCATAGCCAATGTCTGCTTTCTGAAAATGTAATGGCAAATCTGCGTATGTTTTCATTGGTGGAGTTGTACCACTCACTGAACGAAGCATACGCACCTTCCTCCATCTCCCTATGAACACATCTTGTTGCATTTGCGGTTGGAAACATGTTGCCTGCAATCGAGAAAGGATTAGTTAAGACGCAGAGTATAAACAGAAAGGAATTTAGCTATATACACTATAAAGCACCCCAGATCATGAAATTCAAAGTGAATGTCACTAAAAAGCTCTATAAGCTCAAATAAAACATTCAGGCTCACCAGAACATGTAAATAAATACTTGAAGACTGACAAGAATTCTAACTTTTCTTAGGATGCTACAGGGGAATCTCATTTTATTACTTATACAAGCATCTAACTTCTCATATCAAAATGGAATAAATAACTATGAGGGGAACATCAGTGACCAGTCCAATTCCCAATTGAGGGCCCTATTCCTTGTGGACAGCCATGCATGACAAATCCCTAAACTAGATCATTTGACAAATAGTGCAACCTCATGGTTATGAAGTGCAGGCCAAGAAAAGGTTGATCACATGTTCCTGCCTTGTTCCCTCTCAAAAGACGTGTTTGACATTTTTCTCTTTTTTATTTTCTTTTTTTTCTTTTTTTTGATAGCTGTTGATTATGAAGTGAAGCATTTTATTCTAGTTTTGAGGCTTCTGTCTTTTGCTAAGTGCTTGTTCTTATGGAAGAATAACAGCATTCCTTTAAAAGAAGAGTCCAATTATGTTTCTGTAGAAATGAAGATAAAATATTCCTTGTATTTTTGCTCTTTCATTCTTCATCAGTTTAAAGAGGCTTGGTATGAGAGTTCTTATTTCAACCAGATGTAATTGTAAATGGAGTGGTATTGTCCTCTTTTGAAGGTTAATGAGGCCCCTTTTCTCTCTAGCCTTTCATTTCTATCAGTCCTGTATACCTGGGATTAGCCCTTCTATCAATAAATTGATTTCATCTTATGGAAAAGAAATAAAATCACAGTTTTTTTATCTCCTAGTGGTGTAGATGATTCCTTCAACCTTCTCTTATATTTGCAGCTTCCATCCACTTAACAGGACTTGCTTTCTCATTGTATATTCTAATCAGAAACTTCATTGGCACTGTAGATAGTTGCAATTTCTCGCCTTCAGTCCACGGTTACCATTACCAAGAAAATTCACTAATTTTCCGAATGGATATCGTTATCTAAGTTTATTGCACAAATTAGATATGTATCTCCAGTTCTCCACTAAAGAATTTGTAAATGACTTAATTCCTTTCTAATTACACCCATTTTTACAAACTTAAAAAGCACAAAGAAAAAAGAGTATTCTTAGAACAATCACAAGCTCATGGACCCATTTCTCTACTGTAAAATTGTCATGAGCAACATCATCAAGAGTGTAACAGAATGAGCACATCAATATGGTAGTAGAGAAAAAAAAAAAAAAAGTAAATGCAAAAAAGGATTTATGAAGAATACAAGGCAAATGAGCAGATACTGTAAGAGAAAGGCATGGAACCTTACCTGCTGTGCTAGGACCACACGCCCTTCACATTTACCAGCACTTGCGGAGAGGATTGGCAGGTAATTTCTTATCTGAACAACAAGAGAGCCTGTATTCAGAATAATATTTCTGCCATACATTCGGGAAAATGGTATTTCATTTTCTAGGCAGATAGGATCAAGTGTCCTTAGAGTTTCTAGCATCCCAGTATCACCACCTTCAATTTCAGTCAAAGTTACATCCAACTCTGTAGCACAAACAGATAGAAGGGAAGCTCTGGAACTACTAAGCTTAAAACCAGACTGGAAGCCTTCCTTGTAAGCACCTGATCCTTCCGAGGACACCCGATTCTTGCATGCCTGGTAGTAGGACTGAAATACCTGTTTATGGATTTCTTCTCTCAATTTTTGAACAGCTGAAGTATCGCGCAAATCAATATCAACTCCATTGTAGTGAACCTTTCTTTCAGAACAAGATTCATCTGGCTCATCATTTCCAGAACAATGAACGTCTTCCAAAACAAGATCATCAAGAAACTTCAACCTAACAGCCAATTCACAAGACTCATTTTTCATCAGCTGATAATGTTCATCAAGCCAACCCTGCATTGGCTCTTCCTCAATATCTGCTGTAAGCTTACGTATACAAAACTTGACACATCCAAATTTCGTCGAACTAGGCTTCTTTGGTTTCGAGCTTTCTTTCTTCGGAAAAATAAGATTAGTTTTAGCAGTAGTGATAAGCTTCAAACCTCGCATCATATCCTCAATGGCATCCTCAATAGCACGCAACTGTAATCTGTAAGGCATGCAAATATGAACATCAAGCCCTTGAATAACCCAATCCCATGTCTTGGCTTGTATTTTTGCATCAAATGAACTACTTGAAATATTAGGAATCCTAGAAATTTGCATCCGGCTACTTTTAAAAACCCTAGCTTCATTAAAACTAAGCATAAGTCCTTCAAGGAGTACTCCAATCCGGGCATTCTCAGAAAAAATTGACTGAACCTGAACCATCGCCTCTACACCATCTCCAACCTCAGCAGCTATATTCAACATCTCCACATCAACGGCAAAAACGGATTCTCGTTTCTTGTGTTGCTTGTCAGAATGCACTGGATCAGCATTAGCTTTTTTATCTGGTTCTACATCTTTACCACTAGAAAATTCTTCCTTTATTTGATTATCATATCCCTGAAGCTTCTGGTTGTGTATCAGTAACTTCAAGCGCAACATTAGCTCAAACAGTGATATATGTACATCGGGTTCCCACCTAACAGATATATCAGTTGCACTAAAAAGAGAACAAACAGCAACATCATTATGCCCACCAGAACGGCGTACAAATTTTGCATTTTGCATGTCAAACAAATTTACTTTTTTGTCAGGCTTCTGTTCATCTAAATATTCTTGGTAGATAAATCTAGCTCTTTCGAGATCCGTCTGCACCGAGTTTTTCTCCTTGTTCACACTCAGACTGAAATGGAAGATGTCAAGAGATGCCGAGTATTTTAGGTTTTTGGACCCATTGGACATCATGGATGTGATACTTGCTGTGCGTGGTGTACCATCAGCGGAAACATCAATGATTACTTTACCACCTTGTGAACCATAATTAACACGCTTAGGGTCTGCAACAACTGCATCTTCCACACCCACATCACCACAAAAGTTTATGGAACACTGTTCAAGATTTAATTTCAAGAGCTGAACCCCTTTCCCTGATGGTTTAGCAGAATGGGCACCTCTATTTGGTGTTTTTCTTTTTCCAGCAGACAGACTTTTAAAGAGTGCTTGAAAGGACATTGCAGTTGATATCAGTGATTCAACACGCTGGAAGCTTAAGTATACACCCATGCCAGTGACATCAACAGAGAGAATCAACTTACGCCTACCAGAACCACGTTCTTCATGTGATTCTGCCTCCTTTTTCCCCCAATCAAGACTCACTTTTGCTATATGCATCAAGGAACCCGTGTTCGTTTCCACACCAAAGAGGCTTTCCTTCAAACATTCTTGATATTCATCAGCCATGTGCAAATGTAACTCACCAAGTTCCATATGTACTGCAGTTCCAGTACTCGCTATATTATTTGCGAATACGTGTGAAGATTGTGAGCATCCCTACACCATCAAGTAATTAATAATCAGCACAATGCGATTTTATTTTTATTATTATTATTATTACTATTATTATTATTATTATTATTATTATTACTACTACTACTACTATTATTATTATTATTATTATTATTATTATTATTATTATTATTATTATTATTATTATTATTATTATTATTATTATTATATAAAGGAAAAAGACTAATAATTCCATTCTTTTCTACAACAAATCTCCAGTGGTCCAGATGCAAATCTTTCCAACAGTAAAGTCAATTTTAAAACCAAGAAAGATTCACATCCTTTTATAGTCTCAGAAAATCTCCCCCCAAAATTTGTATACTTTCCTGTTGTTAATTAGAGATGCCATTCCTTACTCTATATATATATACATTGATGAAAACTAAAATATATTTGTATATTCATACGCATCAAATAATCTAAAAACATCAATAAACATCCCATGATCTTCCTTCCTGAAGGATCTCACTCGGGCTCTGCCTCTGTTCCACTCTACACTTCCAATGATAATAGTGATACTAATACCTTTATGGCTTCTCAACGAGTCCTTCATAATGTTTATCCAAGTATTTTTATTAATAGAAATTTTCCTAAACCTTACCACTTACGAGTTACTCCCAGTATCTAGATTAAAAATTAAGTCACACTCTTAGGTTATTAAGTACAATTTACAACTTCCCATGGTATGTCTCTATAAGTCAAAAGACCAAAGCCTAGAATTTTCGCATTCCAGTAACCACAACACCCAGACATCCCAAGATGAAATGAAATAAGTAATAATGAAGATATATAGTATTCTAGAAGTGAATATCAAACTTAATTTCAGTTACACATATTTTATATCTTTTTCCCATCTATGGTAATTCTTATTTGATCCAAAGAACTACACAACTGTAGTTTGGTTCATTTTGACAGCTTATACACTAATTGCTGAGATAAGACAAGGAAAAGGACCAATGAATTATAGATAAAACATTTACACTAAAACTTGGAACTATCAAATTAATGACATCCAACTTTAAGGATCAGAGAAACATATGCGACACACATCAATTTATGGGGTTACCCATATTAATCAGCACCTAAGTCTATTAATCAAACCTCGTGCCATGAATACAGATATCATCATCATCTACACCTTATCCATGTATTAGGCAATACTGATCCTCTTTGGATATTTAACTCTACCTAGAGCCATATCTGCATATAGTAAATAGAAAATGCAGATCTAAATTCGAGAACATGTTTGGGCTGAACCATCATAAAGAAAGCGGGTTCCTCGCCTATGTCAATCAACACTATAAATGCAAAACCAGGCATCAGCAAGTAAAGGATTTCACTAACTCACATTATCAATTAGAAATTTAAACAGTTTATACTATTGCATTGATCCACTAAAAAGCAGGAAGTGTTCAACACCAAAGTAATTTATAAAGAACTACAGGAACGTATGACACAAAATATTACCACGTAGACATCTCGCATTTAAGGCTATATAAAAAGCTCCAACATATGTTCATTTCGAACATTTTCTCCAAATTAGAAAAGCTGGATATGGTTGTGTCTAACTAAGAGTAGCTTAATTAAATGCATCGTTTCAATACAACACCAATTTCAAAATATCACCCAGTTCCTATCTTACTTCAAATGAAAGCCATGGCCAAAGGTCAGAGAATACACTAAAAGCAAACAACGGAACAAAATCAACCACCGTAAACTTAAACATGAACCCTTCAGCCCATGGTCCCTAATTTTTTTTTTTTTTCCGTCATATAGGTTGAGAAGCAATCTAGCAAATGATCAAGTCAAAATTTTCATACATCAGCAAATGAAGAGTTATGGGAACTACAGGCTGTTTCATGCATTGTCCAATGAAGAATTCGAAGAAACTAGCAGATAGATAAAATATAAGTGCAGGGAAACTAAATCAAAGGTACAGAGATAAAAAGCAGAATGGCGATAATCTCCTCATAAAATTACAACATCAACAAATGCATCTTCTCCTGGACTGTGTATGCTAGCAGATAAAAATAATTAATGATAATCAACGAATTCTATAACATACATGATACAGTGGTGAACCGCTGATACTGTAAAGCACAATAGACATCTCCGGGGCTGAAACAGTGCATGTCCACATGATGGCATTGAATTCAGTAGCTTGTGACCTCTCTGGAGTAGAGCTTTCCTCGCGAAGGACCATTTTCTTCTTTTTTGACAAGTGAAGGCTCATCCATGGCTTTAATCTACTCATAATGATATTGCATTGGGTACCACCAAGCTTGACATCAACTTCAGCTCTAAGAGGTGCTGCTGGCTGAAGGAAAAGGCATCATAAACTAAGTCAACGAGATTAGGAAATGTTAAGAGAACATAGAAAGATAAGAAGACAGAGAAGATGGTAAATACTGGTAAGTTTTTTGCCTTTCAGCCTATCTAATAAATTTAAATTTCCCCTAAAAAAAGGATGGTAAATAAATATGTGAATAGTGAACTGATTAAAACATGGAAGTTAATTGCTTCCCTTCTTCTGATGAATAATTGCTCCCCAAATTGAACAATATGGCATGCTCTTATGCAGTCCAATCCATGCACATTGCGACCATGATCTTTTTCTTCAATGGAAAAGAAAACAACCTACCTAGATACATATTATTTTCATTTTAAGTAATTGGAAATTACGCAATTCTCTTCAGTAAGGCTTCAGGTAGTTCAGATATTGCAGGTGTGTGCTTTGCAGTTCTGAGGTGGTTTCTGGTTCGCTTACCAAGCAATAAAAAAATGAGGCTTCTTGGTGTGAAATATGTGGTCAAATCGTACAAAAGGTGGTCAAGCACTTGTAGAAGAAAAAAAATGGATGAGGTCCATAAGGACCATTAAGTCAACTGGAAAATGGCTTGTAGACCAAAAGTGAGAGGAGTAGCGTGGTAGAAGAGACAATTATTTTGAGCTCCTCTCCATTTGATATCAAAAGTTTGGAAGGTGTTTACGCATCCTGGTTGGTCCATAAGTACGAACTAAAGATCATGCCTTTCCTCCATGCTCTTTTTTTAGTAGTCAAGATGTAGTACAGGTTAATCGTAGTTGAAGAACCTAACAGTTACAAAAATAGCAATTTTGGTAGACAATGCAAACACGGAGACCTTCATACGTCAGCATATGAAGAAATTCATGACTGGTCTGGTCAGTAAGTTGTTGGTGATGTATATGTTTTCGTAAAAGGATAACATTCTAAGCTTTTTGATTTCTTTCATTTCCACCATCATAACGTACACATGCACTTGAGGGCTGAACCCGCAATTTTTTTCCTGAATGTGAATATTCCTCTGATAGGTATATGGCAACTAATAATTTCATAAAATAAGTGCTTATGCAGTTATGCTGGTATAGTATTGCAACTGTAAAATGCTGATACATAAATTTCATCCCTTACAATATTGAACATAAAAGCAACTGCCACAATTACAAGACTCTCAAATAAATCCAAGGTTAAGTACAGTGAGACATCTCAACTGCAGTTCAATCAGAATGGAAGAGCTAACAGACAGATATCCATCAAATGTTCATAGATATCTTGTTTTCTGCATGTATAAATATGTCTTGTGCAGTTAGTAATACCACTTCAAGCACAAAACATGCATATCTGTTGTATAACATTGGAAATGTAATAGTCATAAGGCTGAAGGCTTACTTGTATTGGAACGTAAAAAGAAGAAACCACAGCAAGTTTCAGTATCTCCAATATAGAAGAGCCACCTTCTCTAAGAAGCTGAAAAATACAAAGGAGAAATCAGCAATTTCGCCAAATAAACAATCTGTACAATGTACCAAAATATTACTACTACCAATGGAAACTTTTAAGAATGACAAACTAGGTACATGTATTTCACTGAAGTCCAATTGAACATCGAAGCGCGTACTTTCCCCCATGTCTTCATTGAACAGTGACTTGCTGCTTCTCAAATGAATACCCGTTACATTACTGTCAATAACTAGATTTTGGGCTCGGTGCACAAACCTCACATCCAATTTTGGCAAATTGAAGCTAACCTTCCAGAGAAAAAATAACTTTTGTTAATTGATATCTAATGAAGTTTAGAAACTTGCTATACTTATCTATATAAAAAAAACCTAAATTAAGAATCATTTAAAACTTTCGAATATCCGAACTTGCATGGCATGAAGCGGGTAAAAACAGGAAACCTCAAATTAAATGAATGATTAAACAAACATAGTGCAGCTGATTTAATACTTGCAGAGGAAGTTGCTTTTGTATTCTGAAACCAGTGGATCATCATATCACGCAGTAGAAGGATTTAGTCACCGACCAATTCTCTCTTATCTCCTTCTCTATTTTCTTCTCTCACCTTCTGCCTTCAGATCTTAAATGGAAGAAGAGGAAGGCTTTGGCATAAACCCTATTATGGTGCAAAGCCAAATTTCTGCTCTCAGAAATGGTCGAGGAATAAAGAAATTTCAGAAAAGGGTTCTTGACCATGAACCGAAAATAGGAATTTTCGGCTGGATATTTATCACAGGTGGGGGTTTGGAAAGAAATTCTTGAAGTACACAGTTTAAGTAAAAGAAGATAAATTGAGTTTCTAGGACAATGTTCATTGCGAAGATTGCCCTCTTCATCAAAAAGTTTTGTCTTTTATAGGAAATGTCACTCGAAACGGATTTTTGTATGTAAAAAGAGCTTTTTGTGAGAGGTGAGAACAAGTTAGGGTTAACATCCAAGTTTAAAACATATTCAATAAATGGGAAGTAGACCCAACTTCTGCAGTGCAGCACATACAAAACTTTGGAGATAGAGGCAGAGAAGTGTTTTCTTAGCTAGGTCTTTCGTCATAGAATTGGTTGGTGTTGGTCCTCTATATTCCTAGGCGAAATTGTTGTGGGCACTGTGGAGTAGCCCAATCCCATAAAGAGTAGCATTGTCTTCTCTTTGGACAGCTTATTTTCCCTTTTCTCCCTTTTTTTCCAGAAGGTAAAGAATGATATATTAAGAGAATGTGTCCACTGTAAAGTGGGTTACCACCTCATCTTACAGAAATGTGCTCACTGTGAAGTGGGTCCCAACTCTGAGGAGTACTTGCTTTTTCATTTCCCAATTGCTAGACTAATGGTTATGAGATACGAGTCATTGTGTTAAGCAGTAGGTTTTGTATAAGTAGAATGTTTGATCCTCTCCGTTGGTGGTTGGTGGTTGGTGGTTGGTGGTTGGTGGGCAGTATGAAGGCAACTTGGACAAGCCCAATCTAAGCTCGAGGAACTCAAGCTAGGGATTAGGAATAGTATTTATAATCTCATGCACACATATAGACACTTATTTTCTAATCTATAGAAGAGCAGATAATTTCAGTAATAACTTCACTGCAGAATCTTTCTTTTTTTCTTTTGATCAGCTCTGTCCATTAATCTTTGTCTCCTTCATCCATCCTCCCTGTAGAAATGCTATCATTTGACTGCATCATGAATTCCAAATTAATGCCAACTAACCTTTTCAGGAAACACAGAAGTGTACTTTTTAAGTGACAGAAGTGCTTTTTGTTTCTTTTCCAATTTTGTAGCTGCCTTAATATCCGAAGTGTCCCCTCCAACTGTATCTGCCTTAACAAAATTCTCCAAGGGAGGCTTGTTTTTCAGAAACATGTCCTCATTTAGGTTCACAGAGACTTCCCCGCTTGTAAAATCTACATCTCTGATGACAACGCCTACTTCCCTGTTGACAAAACATTAGCTTCAGTTTCGTCAGTTTATAAATGAAATCGCCATGACCACTATAAGAGAAGACGAAACATAAAAAAAAGGCCCACATTGTTCTATAATTATCCCGTATTATGTACTATAGAGTTTTATTTTTGAAGTTTGATTATATGTACATTTATATTTATGTATGTACATGTTTATAGGGATACTCCTAACATGGTTTTAAAAAGGGTCTGCAGTGCCCACAACTCATTCTGAACTCCAGCTAATCTTCACTGGGAGTTGACAGTTAAAATAAATGGCCCATGATGCATTCTGAACATGGTGCTCATCCTCACCAGAAAATCAAGCCATTCAGACCCCACCAAATCTTCACTGAAAGTTAACAGTGAAATAAATGTTCCATGATACTCTATATTATATCTAATGCTCATATCATGGAGATCATCCACAACAAAATTGTCCCTGTACTCATCTCGAGATAAGCCCCACAGAATCTTGTAAGCATTTCAAGGCCCTTCAACATTCTTGTCAGATTCCTTATTGTTAGCAGAAACAGATCAGATGACCAAAACGATTGCGCCTAAATATGAAGATGAGGAATCCAGATTCCAGCAAGAGAATCTCACCTATCATGCCCAAATTCACAAGAGAGTGAAAATTCCTCGCAAAAGAAAGCAGCAGACCCCCTCTCCACCATATCTGAGGATGCTTGACCATCAGAAATACTTCCTCCTTGGTTAAAATAGGATGACTGGTCATAACTAAGCCGTGATTCACCCATATGAACAAGTAAAGGTTGAAGGTGCAACTTGACAAACAGATTGGGCTTCGATCCACCATCTTTAGATATGTCCAATCTCAGATCCTTAATTTCAGTAGTAGCTTTGGGAACCTGAATAAGCAAGAAACACAGTTACGGCATAGGGTAATTATCCATCGAGCTACATGGAAAAAGACAAAGAAATTACAGAGAGAACCCCAAATTTGTTCCAGTCCCCCACGAGCAAGACATCTTGGCTAAGACAGAAGGGAACTTAGAATCATGACTGAAAGTAAATAAAATTACCATAAACAAACTTTTCCCAAGTTCCTCACAATCTTCCAATACTTTGATTCTAACATACTTATACTTTATAGGCCACAACTCATTGACCATAAAGAGTCATTGTTACCCTTCCAAGGGATGAAGAAATAAAGAAATGTAAGCAAATTAGTCAAAAATATGATTAGCATCTGCAATAGGAAACAATAAAAAAATGGAGTGATCAGCATTTACCAGAAAACTGCTTGGTCAAACAACGCATACCTTGATAACTAATTCTGTCACAGAAACTGACAAAAATCTTGCCATGTTAGCCACAACCATCCACTTTCCTCTGCCAGAAGAACGGGGTTTCCCAGATCTACTCCCAGATCTAGCCTTCTTCACACTTTTAGTCGAAGATCTTATTACAACTTCCAAGTCACATATTACCAACTGCAGCTTTGGGTCCCTAGAAATAAAACCGACCCCAAGCTTGACCAGAGACTGGCGCAGACTGAGTTTGATTTCGCCAACAGATACAGATTCAACAGCACCCTGAAAGACATCAAAAGTCGGATGTAAATGATAAGAATGCAGCTAGTAAAGCACAAGATTTAAAGATGCCATGCTGTTAAGCCTCTGTTTTAGTAGACCATTGGGGAAGCAAGATAGCACAGTTTCACCAAAGAAAATGGTTTCCCAATGTAGTTGATAAAGTTAAAACCTTACTATTTGGGATCTCAGACTCATTGAAATCAACAGTCATTCAACAAGAAAGATTAAATTCTTACATCAGTTTTAACTTCTAAATGATAAGTAATAGCAATTTCCCTATGGAACTAATGTTTTAAGAATTTGAAAATCAATATGAGTGGTCAAAAGAGAAGAAAAGAAAATAGTCAACAATATGCATAAAGGGGAAATCAATTCCCCATATCTTAATCAATAAACCTCTTCCCTGCTTTTGTTCTAGTCCATATCTACACTAATATGAAATATGAGGGTGTTAGTACTCCGAAAGCCTTTTTTCTACTTTTGCCCCTACTTTTACGGATCTCCTGCTGCTTCTTTTTCTTGTTTTTCTTATAATTCGATGATTATACTAAAAACAAAAGCTTGAAATGGTAATGTACAACAGCTTTACAGTGGCAGGAAACAACACAACCAAAAAATACAATTCCTAAATCTTTTATAATCTCATCCATCTTAAACTGAAATGTTGTCATAAGCCTTACAATAGAACGTCCACTAGAATGATGAAAATTTCTACTTTGCTACTAACAATGAGATAATCCTGTATTTCTCCATGATGATCATAAAATTAGGGATGACCATGCAGCTGTTGATGAGTTGATCTATCCTGAGAAGAGTGACTCTTTGGGAATCCATGTGTTTAGATGGCACAAAGCCGTTCCTCACATAAAAGAAGCCGGAAATAAATCCGCATGTTCTGCATCTGTAGAATTTTCCTTATGATTTTGTGCATTAGTATCTCTACCCACAAAGATATCCATATTCCCAACAACTGCTGCAGAACCTACCAAATCCTGTAGAGCAAAAATACTCATCCTAAGTCTTATCTACAAGTAACATGATTCTTAGCTAATCTATGAATTTGGTTTCTCTTCCGGTAATCAATTGATTATTCTCTTTTACAAAAAAACAACCTCCAATAAAAACCTCTAATAATCTGAAAAATTGAACCAAATCATGGAAACCATAGAAGCAAGATCAAATATAACCATGACTAAAAATATGGGATCACAAATCTCCAAGTCTGAGTCGAACAAAGACGAACATGCATAATGTTCAATTTTAATCTCCAATAGTAAAATACAATTAAATGAAAAAATGCAAATTTAAAATGTCTAAAATCGACATTCATATCAAGTCTTGTCAACTTTACAACATTCAATGCCACTTCTTTGTTCATAGAGTCCATATCATCTCCCTTTGATCTACAAGGGAAAATATGGATATCTTTTTTTTTCCTTAATGTTGGTTATGGAAATGGAAGAGAATGCCTAGGAGTACGGGGTAATGCAAAAGCAATGCTTTACAACCAGACTAAATAACAATGCAGCATGTTCATGGTAAAAGTCAAAAACATAACAACTAAAAGAAGAGAAAAACCTTTTCGAATTTCACAACCACATCCCTTAAACAGTTCCATCCAGCAACACGAAATCCGACGGATGCTCCCATTATACGGCTTAGGAGCCAAGCCAATAACCTTGCAGCAAATCTGAAATAAGATGCATAACGACAATAAGAATAATTTGACAACTCTACAATCAACATAATAATTATTCCCATACTATAAAATACCACAATTGAGAGTATTTTGACCAGATAAAGATGACTATAAATCATTCTAGAAAATCCAATCACTATTTGGACCAAATTCAAATAGCAAAAGAGTGATTTTGTAACATGCAATCAACTGCACTGGAAGAAATATTGTTCCAAGTGAACGTATCGGTTTGAGTCTCTCGACCAGAGATATGTTCTTGGTGTAGTTTGACATAGATTCCAAAGAATCCAAACCATAACAGAAACTGTTTAACAAGAGTTTGTGCACCAGGGACAATGTGTACAAAAATATTCATAGAATCATCTCTTGGGTGCAAAAAAGTTATCCTTTAATCAGTATACTGAAGACAATCAAAACATATATTTTTATGTAAAGAGGTGAGACGAAGTTGTTCTTTTGAGTTTTAGCTCCAGTGACATAGTCAGGGAGGACAAAAGGAAACGTTGCATCCAATAATCTTGATTGTGATCCTCTGATATGATTTCTAATCCTGCTTTATAGCTTAAACCACCTAGTGTTGATACGAATGCAGAACTTGCCACATCTTATCATAACATTCCAATGGGTGACTTTGATTTCAACCCAACAATAAGGGGTCGACTGGAAAATCTTGTTCCACAATCCAAGAATGTATTCTTCGAAGACCTTAAATAATAAACTCTACATGCAAAAACATCAAATTTTCTATGATTTTGTGCATCCTCAACATGTCTACAAACTCCAAAAGAACTATAAGGACTATTGATTCCTTTTCTGCCCACGTTTCAACCTTTTCTTTCATCGTTTAGTAAAAATTAAGATCAAGTCCCAGGTTCTAAATTCCCCCAAAGTTCTTCATGGCATTTCTAAAGCAGAGCATTTAATTTTAATGAAAAAAAAATAATCCAAAATTGTACTGATCCACAGGAGATATGAAAAAAATAAATAAACAAATGACTTAAAATTGATATTAAAAATGTGAACATTAGATGACTTACATGAAGACGACCCATCCAATAATCGATAGAAGTAAGAACAGGAACAAAAATTTGACCGGAGAAAATGCCATTCCAGCCAAAGAATTTCTCGATCTCAATCAATCGGTCTTCTAAAATCAATTCATTCGAAATTACAGTTCCAAATGAGGAACAATTCCTCCACAACATTCCTTCATATCAGGTAAAATGAAAAACCTAATTTTTTTCTGAAAATCTCCATCCCCTATAGTTTTATGAAACAGAATTGAAGACGAATCCGTCGTAGAGAGAGAAAACTAGAGAGAGAAAGTAGAGAGAGAAAGAAGAGAGAGAGAGAGAGAGAGAGAGAGAGAGAGTTCCGATCCGTGATCTGGTGAGAAATATTACACACCAGAAGAACGAAAGAAAGAAAACTGATATGAGAGAGAGAGAGAGAGAGAGAGAGAGAGAGAGAGAGAGAGAGGTGGTATGGTCTCTCTGTGAAGTCTGGATCCGGTGTGGTTCGCGTACACAAAGAAAAGGTATACGTATTCGTGCTTAATTTTCGTAGAACGTGCATGATATGTCCCTATCTTTTATGAAATGACCAATGTATCCCCTAAAGATTACTGAGCTTAATAATGATTTTTGGGTCCTGTTTTTGAGAACCCTTTTTACCGTTTTTGTTTTGTGTGGATTGCTGTACCTAGCTCCAAGGTCTCAACTCTCAATTTTCAACCAAGAGAAAGTTCTCTATGTTACATAGGCTACCATAATAAATTAACTACCATGCATGAGTTGATGATATTGAATAGGTCAAATGTTTGTAGGACAACGAGATTAGAGTCCATCCAGGTTGCTGAACCAGAATACAAGTTATAATAACTCAAATAAGAATTTATAATAGTTTATGTTTTTGACATTTTGTTGACCTAATTAGATTAAGGGGTAATGTAAAGAGCGTGGTGGCAATTAAGTAGTTATTTATTTGAAACAAATGCCCTGGGAATCGGCTGGTGAGTTAAAGGGAGGTGGTGGGGGGAGGGACATTATGGGAAATATTGGGAAATGTTGGGGTTAAAAGAAAGTGTGGTCTGAAGACGTCGGAGCGCGAAACCAACGTAAGCGAGATTTATTTGGAGGACAAAAAGAGGACTGTGACCGAGTGTTGTGTTGTGTTGTCCTTTATTTTTTCTTCTTTTTTTCTTTCTTTTTCCAGTTCGCCGAATCGCAGAAGACACGAAACTCCCGATTTGTGATATTTATTGGGTTCCGCATCTGTTAATTCGATTTATGCGCCATCCGGTCATCCCTTATAAATCCGATAGCTTGTAATAACAATTCTTTTTGAAAGGAAAATACATCGCAATCCTAAGAAAGGGCACCACCAACATAGGGCATCTTTATATTTAGTAGTATCTACGAGGCCGTTTGGCAACCACTTCAGAAGTTATTTTTTGACTTATATAAGTCAAAAAGCAAAAAAATTTGTGTGGTAACATTTTTTCAAAGTGACTTCTAGAAGTAAAAAAGTTACTTCTTTTTTGAGCAAAATTTTTTTACTTTTCTACTTCTTAGAAGTTGCTTCTCTTCGAGTACCGTGTAACAACTAATAACTCATCATTTTTTTAAACTTATAAGTCAATAGTTTACCATACTAACTTCTTATTTTTTTACTTCTCAAAAGCACTTTTGCTTTTTTTTAGAAGTAGAAGTGCTTCTGCTTCTGGTTGCCAAACGCCCTAATGTATGTATATATAGACATACCATATTATATGGGCCAAATTTAATGGTAATTCCACAAATTATGAGTTTTAAACTTAAGACCTCCCAAGTCATGGAAGGGATGCAAACCAATCTGGTTATTTATTTTCCTTTTATTTCCCTCTTCATACTTTACACGATCCCTCGTATTTCTTATGTTAGTTTTTTATTTTCAAGAAATGCATTAAAATGTACAGTTTTTTCTCTATTAACACTAATTTTACTTTTACATTCTATTTACACTAGTGTATGGCCGGAGATTATTCAACAACTGATGTTGACCAACCTGTTGATGAGAAGATCATTGTTGCAAAAAATTAGTCATTGAATCATCTCTGCACGCCCCCACATGCAAGTGTAAGTAAAGTGTAAAAATAAAATAGATAAAAGTGGAACATGTAAAAGATTTAAGATAGTAGCGGAAATATCCAATCCATTTGTCTTATACTGATTGTGACGCAATAATGGACAATTTTAACTGCTTAAACAATGAATAGAAATCTCCAATTCACTTTCTTAAACATTTTACCTGTTTTTACTTTTGCCCATCTTATTATTGCACTCTACTTACACCAGCATGTGTCCTCATGTGGAAATGATTCAAATGCTAATTTCTTATAACAGTGATCTTTTCAGCATCTTGGTCAACATAAACCATTAAACAATCCCTATGTAGGCCTACAAACCGTCGTAAATAAAGTGAAAGAGTAAATGTAATGTTGATATAGAAAAAATCAGTGTGTTATTCTTTTAATGCATTTCCTAGATGCAAACTCAGCATTAATAAATTGTGCAGCGTAGGTGTATTTTGTACATGTTTTTGGCATATAGCCTATAGCCCTATGCAAGGATTTTGACTGTGTTTAGACCATCTTGATCTCCACTAATCACATACCATACTAGGGTTGAGCCTACAATATCTAATTTTTGTATTCAAAATGAAATATATTTCTAAAAAAAATGGTATACAAAAAATGGAAGATCGTATAAACCTGTGAAATAAATCTTTGTTTTTCATAACTGTTTTTAGTTAAATATATATCACCAATTTTATAAACTTGAAAATATGTAACGTTTTTACAAGTAAACGACATAAAGAGCATCTGATATGTATGTGCTTGGCATTTTGTTCATTTAGTATTGAGAAACGTCAAACTATACAGGCGAAGAAATGCAAATGCTGCCAACTAATAGGAAATTAATATCAAAACTGAAATAAAGACTAATCGAGTTTATTCTAATCCCTAAAAGACCTTCAATGTTATATAACTGCTCACCTCAACAAGCTTTTATTAGTTTATAGATGAGCTTATTTTTTGTGTTTTTTTTTTCAAGGTTCTGTACTATCACCCACCATACATTTTTTAATTAAGGGCTTAGATATACTAAAGTAATTATGTGAGAAGGGTAAAAAAATCGCCATGACTATTAAATCGATCTAGGTCAAAGCCATCACCAATAGGCTAATACAGAATTAATAAATTACAAGCAAGAACGCAAAAGGGTTACGACTCGCTAATAACAACACATAGAGTATTGTCACCAATTGGTGTAGAACCATGCAGTCATGCAAAGAAGCCACTACAACAACCTATAATGAGGTAAAACTAACTTGCATGCACTAAATGATCAATCATCTATGAAAAAAGTATTTGTATAATATTCTTATGTGAAGTTTCACATAATTCAAACCCGCAAATCAAACAAGGGAGTTGATATTGGAATCGTTAGATTAGATTGATGGACGGGTTTTTGGGGGGCTTTAATCCCAAAACCCATTTGTTAGGGGCTATCCTCTGATAATTCTACCTACAAAAAATACACCACACACTGCCTCCAAAAGAGGGAGAGAGATGAGAGACAATGAGAGAGATTGAGATGGAAAAGAGGGATAAAAGGAAGAAAGATATAAAAAAAAATCAATCATGTTTTTTCTTTTCGATAAGTGGTGGAGGCGATGGTGGCGGTGAGTGGTGGTGCCGAGAGAGGGAGATCAGATCCCTCTTTCCCTTTCAATCTCTATCTTTTTCTCTCTCTTCTGAAGGCGATGGTTGAATGGCAGTGGAATTATTTTTAGTAGGGAAGATAAAGTGGCAGATTGTAATTTTTTTGTTAGAAAATGTAAAAAAAGTCCTTGTAAAAAAAGTTATTTTATTTTTAATCCTTTTTTATAAGTTTAGTCTCTACTTTTATGACTTTTATGTCCAAAACTAAGGACTAAATTTATAAAAAAGGATTAAAAATATAATGACTTTTTTTTTCCCAAAATCCCTTTTTTTGTTGGCTTTGGGCTTAAAGCCCCTCAAAAAATCGTTCCCTCCATCTAATTTAACCGTCCCAATATCAACCTCAATTAATTGTAGATTTTTAGGCGGACCCTACAATTCAAATATGACTCTATCGACCACAATTCACAGTGTAGATAGATCATAGATTCTGCAAAAAAGTTTTTATTTTGGAAGTTTTTGCCAAAGGAGTTTAAACACTTTTGATCCAAACGTTTTGGCCTTTAAAGTTAGGGGTGCCCAAGTAATTTAGATGATGACACAAATCAAATCGAGCGTTTCGGATGAGAGGTCCCAAATCCTGCTCTTCCCCTAATCCATGACGATAGTGCCCATAACACGTGTAAAATCTATGTTTTTAAAATCGTTAGGGTTTTAACAAACAAAAAAAAACCCTTTCATCAGTTCTTGTTGTACAGTCTCTAACCATCGTCTCAGGCTCTCTCAGCTCTTCTACTCGGCATCAAGAAGAGACCGAACAGAGTTCTAACCACAAGAGAAGACGAAGTAGTAGAAGAACATATTCGTTAACAGGTTAGATTTCAATTTTAAATTATTTCGTAGGTTCATCAGAAAGCATTGCAAAATTTTCTCTGTAAACCCTACAAATATATATATTTTTTTAAAAAGATATTGCAATTAGTGAATTTTTGAACGTAAACATCGATTATATGTGGTTGTTGGGCACTGGTAGATGGTTGTTCATTCTAATGGATGAAGATGATGTGTATGTTTTTTTGTTTCCTTTTTTATTATAAACACACTGAACCCTAATTTCAATTTTTGTTTTTTCTCTACTTGAAATATAGTGAACTTTTGAATTTTAGCATTTTGAGATTTGATAAATTTTGACTGAACAATACAAAAAAATCCCAGTGAGGTTTATTGTTTTTGTTTTAATTTCTGAAGTATTTATATGGGAGTGAACTAGTGAAGTAAACAAGATATTAGAATCCCTCAATCCATTTTCAGATTTCTGATTTTTTTTAATTTTTATTTCCCTCTTCTGAATGATATATGAGTTGGGTTCATTAAGATTCCGGACGTAATTCCATTTGTGATACTTTGAATTTGAATTAAGTTTATGGGCGATTATTTTGTTTTTCCTATACTTCAGTTTTCACTGTTTTTGTTTTGGGACTAAAAATGATAACATGTTAATGGGGTTTTCTAATTTTCTCCTTGTCTATGATTTCTACAGTTTTACCAAATCGGTAAACAAAACCATGGAGGACACCGTCAACTCTTCAGATCAGAATGAAAGAGTAAGCAAGTAAGTTCATTGAATTATAGGCAGATCACTGTTTGCTGATTGTTCTATAATTCTGTTCAGTTCTTCAAATTTGGTCAAGGTTCTTATTTGGCAAGTCCAGTTACCTGATTTTGGGATTTAGTTTTTTTTTTTCCTTACTGTAAACTTCATTTCAATTCAGAGACGTTCCTCAGTTACTTGCATTGTTGAAAGAAATGAAAGAAGGATTGGATGTAGTGAGGAGCAAAGTGCAAGCTCTAACATTAAAAGTAAGTGGGTTATGAAAACTTGCATCAGTTGATTGTTTAAGTTCTTAACTCGTTTCTTTTTTAACCATTACTACTTGTTATTTGATCAAGGTGTTTCATTTGTTCAGGTGAAAGAAAATCAATTTCCAACAGCAGATGGGATAAGCTATCTCGAGGCCAAGCATTTGCTTCTTTTGAGCTACTGCCAGTCAATTGTTTTCTATTTGCTCCGTAAGGCAAAAGGATTCTCAATCGAGGGACACCCAGTCGTTCGGAGCCTTGTAGAGATAAGATTATTTCTAGAGAAGGTTTGTACATGTTCCCTGATCATATCATCATCATCATCATCATCATCATCATCATCATCATCATCATCATCATAACAAACACAAGAAGTTCCTTATCCCAATTATTGGGGTCAGTAGCTAAAACTTCGTAACTTTTATTTACAACATTAAAAACGTCTGACCTTGAATGTTTCCTTTTTCGTTTTGGAGTACCAAAGTACTCTTTCTCGTTGGTTTGTTGTTATCTTCTATCGTACATGCTTAAAACATCTTTATCATCTTTTCTTATCTTATGCCCCTGTAGTAGTGATAAATTTCTTGTATGTGCTCATTTATTTCTACATCCCGATGTTTACTTTCTAAATAAAATCTTAACTTTTTTCCCCTTAATGAATTTCAGATTCGACCTATTGATAAAAAACTAGAATATCAAATCCAGAAGCTCACTAGAGTTGGTGGGAGTACAGAGGAGAAAGCAGGTGCAGACAAAGAGCAAGCAGGTGCTTCTCGAAATACAGAGGACTTATTACATTATCGACCAAACCCTGACATGCTTACTAACAAGTTGAAAAATGCTTCCCAGGTCAGTCCAACTAGAAGACAATCTTACTTGGTTACTTACTGAATGAAAATCTTTATATCATTATCCCCTCAAAAAAGAAATATTCTCTAAATCATTGCACTTTAACTGTAGGATGGTGATGGTGATGGTCTATATCGGCCACCCAAGATTGCTCCTACTACTATGGAGGAAGATAAGATGTCAAAACAGGAAAAAATGGCTCTCAGAAAGGAGAAGCAAACTTTGCGGCAAGCAAACCAAAGTGCCTTTGTGAGGGAGCTGATGAATGACTTTGACGGGAAACCCGAAGAGGTCAGTGGTGAATTGCTGTCATGCAGCTAAGTGTACGATAGATTTGTGGTTAATTTTTGTTTGTTTGTATATCCCTCTCTTGTGCATTACTCTTCCTCTTCTTTAATACTTTTTATTTAATGATCAACAACAAAGGAAAAAAAGAAGAAGATTTGTGGTTAATTTTGTTCATCTCTTATTGGTTATATTCAGGTGAGGGAAGTTGTTGGAGCGGAAAGTAGAGATGTCATTCAATATAAGGCAAAGATGGAACAGCGTGCACGGCGAGAAGAGGAACTTTTTACTCGTGCTCCACTTACGAAGATGGAGAAAAAGAAAGAAAAGCATTTGAAGAAGTCTAGAAATGGGTATGTATAACTAACATTGATATTCATATATCATAATAGTTATCTTTTGTGATGCATATATTTTTTTGTTTAACATGGATACTTGTCTATACCAGATTGCTTGGTTTGGCGGATGGTTTCTTCGATGAGATTAAAACTTTACCTTTGGAGGAGGAAGGCAGTGAGCGTGTTAGAAGCTTCAGTAATGCTAGTAGGGGAGGGAAAAAGCTTAATAAGCGCAAGGTTTGCTGAAAGGAATAATTTCTCCTTCATGTATTATTTGAGTTCTTTCAATAGTAAGAATCATTCATTTATTTTTTACACAACTTTGTGCCATGGACTGCACCTCTCTCTTGCTCTCACTCGGCCCCTTACAGGATCCTCGGTCTTTTTGCACCATTTTCCTGCATTTAGTTGTTCTAATTTGCGAAGACTACCCTAACTGATTCCCTTGCTCACTTTCAGAGGAGGCATTAATGGAAGATGGCTTAAGAGCTCATTATATTAAGACTGATTTTGACTGTTGCTGCAAAATCTTGGATTTGGGTTGGAAGAGAAAGTAACTGTGAGATTTACCCAAATTACAATGATCGATTTTGAACAAGTCTTGGAGACAGCGATGGCTCAACTTCTGAATTGTGATATTTCTCTTATAAAAGCTTTCTTGGAGATTATAATATTTTTTGATCGGGTTTGGAGATGTAATATTATTCGCTGGATATCTTATTTCCTGTACTGGTTCAGTATTTATTTTGTTTACAAAGAGAACCTCTTAAAAAATGAGTACCTTCAGAACAAAAAATGATTGGAATTTGTGACTTTTTTTTTGTGGGTACACCTAACAAAGATAACAGAACAGACTACAACCTGACATTACGAAGCAAAGCCCGCCCCGCAAGGTCATCAACCAGAAGAACAGTTTTAATACAATCAAGGGAGAACCTCCCACACATCAAACATATCATTCGCCACTTTCTTTGCCAAAATGTCAGCAGCACCATTACTCTGTTGTTATTATGAACTATTAATATAACATCAAAGGACGAAAGGATGCTGATAATGTCCTCTGTAAGACACGGATACACAGCTGCGCGCAAAAGGTGGAATCACTTTCCAGTTTCCACAATGAGCTTAGAGAACCCCATCCGCTTTGCACAAGGCTCTCTTTGACTGCCCACACCTTCAACCATGAAGAATTTATAATTGATTGAAATGTGATATGTGTATGTATGCCCCTAAGGCTCCAAGGTAAGTGAAGAATTTATGGTTGGTTAAAATGGACTGTTATAATCATAACATCTTCTTGGGTTGCACATTTAAGACCTTTACTCTTTATTTTTGCAACGCATGGGCATCTACAAGTCCTGAGCTTACTAACAAGAGTGTAGAGCAGGAGTGTCTAGTTAAAAAAAAAAAAAAAAAAAAAAAAAAAAAAAAAAAAAAAAAAAAAAAAAAAAAAAAGCCCCAAGCTCCATGGACTCCGCAAGTGTGGTTTGGGGACGGAAGGGAGGTTCCGAGCCAGAACTAGTCCTAGAGTGAACCGGAGGGATGAGATGGGATGGATTTCTAATTCCACAGCGCACTGTAAGTGAACTGATTTTGTGGGAATTGAACCTACAAGCCAAGTTACCAACTCAGTTGGTTATGCGTTTCCAATCCATGGTGGTAGAAACCTCCTTTTACATTGATAAGGCCTACACCCTCCAAACGTCATAGGAAATCAACTAGTCTTGTGTGTTTTCAATCCATGGTGGAGGAAACCTACATTTATATGGGGACCCATCACACCAAGTTAGCGAGACACTGGCATCGTAATGTGCTGTAGGCAGAGCCAGTTAACCATCCTTGGGGTTTAATGGAAAGGCGGACCAAATGAAACCTGTGGACCTAATTTGATGCCTTACGATGACCTGAGCCTGACTCAGCTGATTTTTCACCTAGATCTCCCTGCCGCCTTAGTGATGGTCAGTCTTCAGTTTCATTTAAAAAAAGAAAAATCTTTCTACAGTAAATACACATCCAAATCATGTCTATTATCATGCACTCAGCAACATGTGAAACTCCATTCCGCAGGTATAAAAAAATGATGAATCTTCATATCAGAACTCAGAAGGTATTAAAACAACGAGGCACGTAAGTAATACAGTTACAAGTCCTTGGATCGTGGAGACGAGATTAAATCAAGAAGGAACTTTGCTATTCTCCATGTGACTTTGATTCAAGGACACCCCAATGTACAAAAAATACCTGAGTACCCCAAGAGCATTTTAGTACTTGATGACATGATGGCGCAGCCACAGGTCGTACATAACCATATGGAATGCATCATATTTGAGTGGCGGTGTATTCCATTGAAAGTGCTTCTGGACCTGATAACATTCGTCAATTGCAGAAACAGCTATAAATAGATTTCAATTTCTTGCGGACATTCAATATTGACCAAGTCTAAGGGAAAATCTATCATATCATCATGAATTCAGAAATAACTCGTAGATGTGTTTAACAGTTTGAATATTTTGGTGTCTGGAGAAGGTCATACCTTGACTAAGTTGTTATGCAGCAAAACGAATTCCTCATCAGGAATGTCCTTGAGAATATACTTTAGCCTGTACACGTCACTCTCCTTAAGTATGACAGAGAACTTTTGCCAATCAAGGATATCGTTAAATGGCAAATCATAGTAATTAGACAAGATTACTGCAAAGAGAGGCCACCTAAGTTGGTTAGGGAATTCAACCGAGGCAGTTTAATATGTTAAAAATATGGCAGAAATATTTCATACCAACAGCCAAGAAGGTATAATTCTTACCAGGAACGCATCCATAATGAATAGAGTCTGTTATTCGGGCACTATTGACTTGGGAACCACCAGGGCATATGCAGAATTTCATCCTATAAAATTTCTTTTGATAAACTAGATGTCCAGTAGCCCTATTTATTCGGTTGTTTGCAATCTCAAGCTCCGTGTCATTCTCCCACACACGTGCCAGTATAACCCTTATTTTAGAATTGCGATGACCAGCCCAGAAACCAAGAGTTGTCCTGCAAAATATGCCCACCATTTACTGTAAAAACGAAATGTCTGCGCAACAATTCTTTTTGCTAACCCAGATTCTATATTTATTTCGTCACTTGAGGAAGACATAATAAATTACTTTTTAACTTTCTACGGGCAACAAATCATTCAAATTTGGCTTGCTTCAATCATTACTGTGAAAGGAGAATGAAAAACCCACATACCACTAGATAGGAGACAATTTTGTCTGAAAAATCAAGCTGATAACACAATAACAACAAAATAGGCTAGCAACAGAAAATACCAATGAGGTATCCAACTTCATATAACCAAATCATTATCAAGCCATTTCAGGAAGTCATTTGTTGAATATGACAAAACAATGTTGGTCTTTGCAGGTTGCCACATATTCGTATTTAAAAGAAACTGATTTGCTCATGTCACATAAGACAATCTCCACTACAAACAATTACGATATGAGAGCTTAGTACTTATTAATTCTAGATCATTGAAGACAATGCCTGATAGTCCATGATAAACACATACAGGATAGAGAAATTAGCTAATCAAATAATAAAGAGGGGGAAAAACAGGCTCTAAGATTTGAAAAGAGCATGCACAGACACTTTGTGTCGCCCACCCATAGTAGGGCTCCTGGACATGTTGAAGACTAACAAAGGGAAGTTCCAGTAAATCATCGAATATTTTGGGCAGGCAAGCAGAATGAAGAGTGGGTATGTGGGTAAGTGTAGGTCCGTAGGACAGGTTTTGAGTTCTTGGATGAGTGATGCCTCTCATGTGGGCATTGGTGTTGTGTTGAGCCAAGAAGGGAGGCCTATTGTGTTCTTTAGTTGGTGTCCCGAACAAAATGCTTGGTAGCATTTTTAGGCTGGTACCCCCTTCCAGGTAGCGCGGGTACTTTTGGCAAGTGTTTGTATTAAACCCATGTCAATCTTTCCTGCTTACACCGTTATCAACTGGGTTGGCATGAGTTCTTTGACATTCCTTTGCTCTAGAGGCCATTGACTGAAATGCTTCCAATAAGCAATTCAAAAGGTTTCCCAGATGAAGACCAATCTCTAGCAGATAGATCAAAATTAGGTACAATTTATCTCCAGAATAAATAGTCCATTGTTAAGAGTCTCATGAATATCCAGAAGCTTCAAAAGACATGTTACCTGTTTTCTAAGTCGTTTCCCCCCGCTGGAAGAGCAAATGGTTGCAGTACTTGTGGAAGAGCAACATCCTTGTGTGGGATGAATCCAACATCATAGCTCGGTGAACAAACAACTCGAATCGAATTCTTAACAAGGAGAGGAACACCTTCAGTTGCCCTAACACCAACATCATGACAAGTAACAAAAAAATGATCTGCACCCAGGGTTCTATTCCAATAAGGATACTTCATTATTAAGCTCTGGACATAACTCTCCACAATTATGGTCATGTTCTCATACGACGTGCCCTGCAAAGTAATATAAATTTGCAAATTCTAATTGATTATGAACAATTCAAGGTTAAAATGAAGAAATCCAAATGGCCGTTTTGGATTGCCACTTCAGAGCCTAAAAGTAAGTTACATCTTTAAGGGATACTTTTTCTTTTTTGAGCATAAATGGAGATTCAGTAAGGGCCCTTGATTTAATCACTAATCAGAACTCCATATATTTTTAGGATAATTATGATATGATTGTATATAGAACTACTACTTAAGAGCTGCTTTCAGCGAAAAATATCACTTTTTTTTTTTTGGTGTATGGGGTTAGATGAATGTGATCTTCCCCTGTTAAATTCATAATTATGCAATATACATTGTGGTGCACTGGTTGTTAACAAATGCCCAATAAAACGAGACTTTAAATTTAGATGTCTACTGGTCGTGATGTTGCCAAAGAAACAGAGTCATTTTGAGCAAAAAATTCTCTTTTTTTTTTTTCCAATCCAAAAGCCTAAGTAGAGAGGCACTTAATCTTGCCATAAAATCAATCCCTAAACGACTCAAAATTTTGTTTAATTCACAAAAGATTTTCTATAGAAGAAACACAACATACCTTTCCTCTCATCTTGTGACAAGAAATCGGGATGAAGAAAAGATGCGCTAGATCTGGATCGTCAGTACGAAACTTACTCTCTCTAATATTCTGAAAGAAATACCCCTCGCTCGCGTACTTCCCAGTCAGTTTCCTCGGCGTCTGATAGAACGTATTCGGATCTCCATCAGGATATATATAAACCTTGAAATTCTTCTCCATCTCCGCATAATTCAATCGAAAAACCTCTGGAGAATGATAGACATCTGAAAGCTCCTCCAAATCTCCATCTCCAGAGACCTTTATTCATCAAAACCTGCGTAAAAAACTAAGAAATCCGAAAAACCGAATGACAAGATGGAATCGAAGAGAGAAGAAGAGGAGGAGGAAAGTACCTGACGAGTTAGAGAGAGATCTGAGGATGAGTATTGGAGAGGGAAACGGAGAGATTTTAGAGAGAGAAAGGTGAAAGTGATTAGGGTTAGAGCAGAGAGAGTGAGAAAAGATCTGTGTAAAGTGCAAGGTAAAGAGAGAGAAGAAAGTGAAGATGGATTTCCCGCCATCATGACCGAAGTTCTTTGCTCTTTGCCGGAGGTCTTGTTGATTCCGGCAGCTAGGGAAGAAGAAGAAGGAGGAGGATAGAGAGAGTTACAGCACGTGGTTGAAGTGTGAAGGTGGTGAGCTCTGCTGCCAGACTAGTGAAACTGTTTTTTTTAAGATTGCCGGGAAGAAAATTCTGATGCGTGTGAGGTGCTATCAGGGATTCAGGGTTGAATTTATATCGACACCCCTCATTTATACAGGGGCGGGCGCAAACGGACAGAGTCGGTTTTGACTTTTGAGTTCCGAAGAAAGAGAAAAATTACTTGGGGCTGACCCTCTGCATCTCTCCCTGCTCGAGTCCAGACCACTCAGTAGTCAATAGACTCGGTATTAGGGTTCCGAGTGTGGACTCGCCACCACTTGCTCTCCCCACTCGATACCGAATGGTGGCAAGCTAAGTAACCAAATGTGGAGCGGGAGCAGATGCACCAGAGCGCCCAAATAAAAAATATTTCAACCTCAAGAGCGCTTTTGGAGCTCATGGATAAGGTTTAAAACACACACTAAAATAATTAAAAAGCATAACAAAGAGTGGGATCGTGCCACCCCTAGGATGGTTTTTGTTACTAAGGCTCTGCTTGGTATGCAGGAAAAATTTGCATTCTGTAAATTACCACAGCTATGGTAGTTGTAGTTTGCATGGACAAACAAGGTCATAGGTATCCTAACTAGCAGAGGAATACCATACCAAGCAGCTTTTAACCGGAAATAACTGCAGATGCAAATTTTTCCTGCATACCAAGCAAGGCCTAAGTTTCCGAACCACAAGGGCCTCCCAGACCGGTGTAAACAAGATATTAAGTCAAGCGAAGTGTTAATAAGCTAGCAGGAGCATGAATGAAGTTCTCAGCAAAAGCATCACCCTTTTACAATGGTTCTGGTTACCAAGGTAGCAAGTCTTGTTGGTTTAGGTAGACGAGAGAACTAAGGGATTGGTTTACGTGTTGACCAGTGTCCCTGCTATTGCAAGGGAAAAAGCACATGGGCAGCATGGGCTAACCCAACGACAAAACAGGTTGCCCGAGTAAAGGATTGGTTTTGGGGGAACAGGCACCGCCCAGCACTCGGACCCGATCTGGATTATCAGATCAACTCCAAGCTCAGACCCCACTCGATGAAGTTCTAGATTTCTTGACCACTTGGCAGTCAATTTTAAAGAGTTGCTAAATACAACCTGAATTCTTTATGAAGGTGATCTCCAAGATGAGAATATCATCCACAAAAAATTAGTCCTCGGACATCTCAATATGACACCATAGGCCAGTGTAAGCAGAGTGTAACAAAAAAAATGCCTGCAGGGTTCCTTTGTGGAATTCAGGATGCGTTTAGCAGTTCCCCAATTTTAAACGTGACACCTATCCAATTTGAACCTGGATACATACCGTTATTGTCCTTTACAAAGCAAGATGAAAATCTTACTACCATAGTTTTATTCATGACAGTTTGAAAGATGAAAATTGCTGATGTACGAACTACCGTAGGTTATTGATGGCGTGAAACTCATTTCACAATGTTAATCTGGGTCGTAGTTCAAGCACAGGAAAGTTAACAGTATGATTCAATTTTGCCATTCAACTACATTAGTATTAGAAAAGGCCAAGTAAAAAATTCTTGAGTTCATAGTATAAATCGGGCACATGCACATATAAAGGTCAATGAGATAATACATGAAGGAGATCGAGAGGCGTCATATGGTATACTGCTATGAAAAGTTGGAAGAATTCAAAAAAATTTCCCTCCCTCCCTCTACAAAAGCATTAGTTTTTATTGAAAATGCCCATATACTACTACTTTGAAAGACTAGGACACAGACTTCTTGAGAAAGAATATAGAGGAAAATATGATACACCAACAATTCCTTTTAACTCGCAAAAAACTAGGATCTGGGTTGAGAAAGGCTCTAAAACAAAAAAAAAAAACTAGCCTGTAATATCGCAGATTGCACAGCGAGAAATACCACGACCTTGCTGTTGAGTTACAAAACTTATACGAGATAAAACTGTCACATACCATTAACCATGTCCACTGCCAGCTGATATTCTGGATCTTACCCTTCAGCAGAACTAGAAATCAAACCAAATGCTATTTCCAAACTCCACAAGGTCCAAATCCGCTAAACACCAGTTAGCATCATGTTGGCTTTTGTCACTGCAAATACATAAAACCAAACGAAATCAGTTTGATAAGAGGCATGGACTTCTTTTCCCAACTAAATGGTTGACGAGGACATACTCCCTTACCCCGGGGCAATGGACGAAACAGCTCGATCAAAATCCACCACCAGCAAGGATTCCTCAACGAATAACAAAAAAATGCATGAGATATTCTCATAAAACGGGTAAAGCTACCAAATCCTGTTATTCTTTTTTCGGTATCATTATAGGAAAGAAGAAATAGGAAACTCAATAAAAAACGAATAGGGATTCTACAGAAGCAGACAAGGTTTAAGTGCTTGAACATATCTTGAAGCGGAAGATATTAGCCTATCTCAGTTGTGCCAGCTCTGGAAGGTAAGACCTTTGGAGATGGAGGGAAGCAACCCAAACGAATATATTACTTTAATACCAACAGCTCAGTCCATGTGCTGTTTCAAACGCTTACAAATCAAAAGATGAATAGGATCCGAATCGTGAACTCCCGTTATCCATGTTCGCGTTCAATGGTGAGTTTAGTTCCCCTGAATGAGATGATTTACGGGACTTCTGGTTCTTCGGAGAAGCTGTATAGGAATTGTAATCACTGCTACTGCTTGGTGAATAAAAAGATGATGATGGGAGTCCGTGGATCTTTGGCAAACCAGTTGGATCGGTACCCAAACTGTAACCCTTTTCAATCGTTTCAGCTTCAACTGGCAATTCGTCCAACGTCTACAGGGAAACAAAGGATCAGTGTATATGTAATGTAAGTGACAAGGTGGCAAATATAAGCATTTCAAGTAAACCCACTATCTATTAGGGCTTTCAACAGGTCAATTACGGTTAGGTTATTGAACTACCTGGACTGGAACCTATTAAATAAATCAGTTCCAGTTTTGGTACACAAATAGATGAAATCAGAACCGAGATAATTGGTTCTAATTTTGGTCGGTTCTCGGGAATTTCAGTTCCTATTCTTCAATATTTAACTCTCATATGCCAAAAAAAAATAAAAAATTTAAGCTGGTTCCGGTTCCTATTGGTTTGCTTCAGGTCCCATTAGGATATCAAAGTACCCAGAACCGGAACTGGTTACGGTACTAAAGTTCCGGTTCTGGTGCTGAAATATGTAGAACCAGAACTGGGAGATCAGCTCCTGTTCCGTTCAGTTCCCGGGTAAATGAGTAACCATTGACAGCCCTATATTATATGTTAAAGGCAACAAAGATTCAGAGTTGAGATATCCTCCGTCACTTCCAGGAAGCATGAATCACTGACCCGGAAAGCCTGTTGCAGAACTCGGAGCATTTCTCGAGTGCGTTTCCTTTTCACTGCCACCTCATCAGGTTCCTGCAGCATCTCTTCGAAAAGGTTGTCTCTGTTTAAAACAAAAAGCCAACACAGACACCATAAACTACTTTGCATATAAACCAGTTGCTGAAATGGGAAAATTGCAGTCTGAACCCAGTAGTTCAGATGGTGAACACAGGCAGATAGGAGAATATAAATAAATGCCAGAACAAAGAAAATACAACAAAAACAATCTGTGGAATTGAGTTCCATGTCACCTGTAAAGCTTTTTAATGAAGACATTGTGCAGATCTCGTTTGGTATGGTTGACCTGGATAAGAATTGCCACATTATCAGAAGTCAAAAAAGTTCAGTTCCATCAACAGTAAAATATGTCTCCATGGAACTCATAAATTATTTATGGCCATAATTTCCTGCTAGTCATCGACTTACAAGAACTACAATTGATAAGGAAAACCCTAAAGTAATAAAGTGAACAATGAAAAATGATTCTCGTATTTAAAAAAAAAAACAGAACAAAGGAATAATGAAGAAATTCCTAAGCAGTTCAATATCACGGGATGTGGGTCATTGGGATTCACACATTACAGCAATAAAGTTCTATTAGGGTTTGACAGGGAAATCAGAATATTGGCTGAGCAAGAAACCGTAAGCTATATCCCATCCGAAGAGGAAATGCTGTCTTATGGAAAGAACATATGCACCCATCAGCAAAAAAATACTGATCTTCAAATTTACTTTTCCTTACGAAAGTTATCTTCACATCATTAATATATACAAGGAAAACCTACATTAACAAAAGTGAACAATTATTTGAATGTTCATGGGCAATTTAATCAACATGACATCCATTTACCAACTGACATCTGCAATATCTAAGTAGAAGCCAACAGCAAGTTCAAGCTACATTCATTAAATCATTTTCTTTAGTCCCAGAAATCTGTTAAGGGTGGCGACTAAGAGGGTTGCCATTTTATTCAATACTATAGGATGAGAATAGCATCCGTATGGAACAGAATGTTTCATGGCATAAAAATAACAGTAATGACTAATGGGCATCTTAGATTACAACACTTACCAGAAAGTGCATAATTGCTTTGGGCACAGAATCTTCAATGTTCTTCCTGACAATGTCATAGTAAGATCTCAATAGCAATTTCGTGACTGCTATTTCAATTGCCTCCTGCTCCGAACGGGTTTCCGAGGGCCTTAGGACGGCCGGGGGCTGAGCACAAAATATTAGATGCATTGATTAAAAAAATGGAAAACATTCAGGCCTTGACAACTCAATCAGTTCTTAAAGGGAAGTCTTAAGCACTTACCTCTTTCAACTGGATCATAGAGAGTGTGTGCTCCATGCTGTGAACCGGTTCATTGTACGACCTGCTTATTGAGTTATCTTTTGCAGAAGTACGGTTTTCATTCCCACCAAAAATAGATGAAATCCCCCAACTTGAAACCGTGTTATTTCCTGATTAATCAGTAAAACCATTACTACAACAACTTATCAAAGAGAGACTTCCCAAGCTAGATTACTCTGTAAACATTATATTGGTCATCCTTACATCCAAGATAGTGAGCAAGCTTCTTGCAACAAAAACCAACTAAATCAAGGAGCTAGAATTATAACTACCTTTCTTCTCTATTTTTTCTTATCACTTTTTCCCTTCATTTTCATTTCTATTTTTCTAAAAGGTAGTACATTAGAACAAAAGACACTTTGGAATACAATATCTTGAAGATCACAATAAGCAAAAATGAAATTCAATTAATCTAGGTGCGGGATAAATAATCTAGAAAGTTATCCTTCAGGCAAGTACTAATTACCAGTTAAACGAGGTTTCTCTGTATCTGCGACAGGTCGAGTTACCTGGTTCACATATCGAAGCAGAAAAACAAGGTAATTAGACTAAGCAGAGTTAGAAGTTAAATCAAGTGGCACTATCATCCTAAACATGAAGACTAAATACTAGGATAATAAATAAATAAAAAGTTGCCATACCTGATCAGCAATAATGCCATTTGCAGGTGATCTAGCGAGAATAGCTCGAGATTTCAGAGTTTTGTCAGATGCTGGCACTCTATCAGAATCGACCCCATCCTAGACCCACAATGTAAAAACCAATTAAAATTGAAAGGGATACTCAGTCATTCTGATACCAATGTTAAAAAACTAAGATTGCCACTTGCATAGCCAGGAAACAGAAAAAGGAAACCTTTGGTCTAGGCATCGATGCAGATACCCTAGATGACTTGACCTGTTGCAGTGCAAGCTCCACAGCTTTACTTCCTCCAATGAAATTTGGGTGTGAAGTGTTTATATAGTCCATCTACAAAATCATAATCACAGGGATCTAAAATTTGCTGACAAATGAATTTAAATATTATGGAACTTGGAATTATGCTATCATTCACTGATATTGAAATGATTGAAAGGCTAAGGGAGAAGCAAGGAAAAATCCCATATCAAGGATACCTCCATTTCAATAATGTGTCCAATCATTGTCTCGGAAGGTTCAAGGCCTTCTCGTAAAAAATTTCCTATAACTTCATCCATGCGCTTCCTGAGAACAGGAAACCGTTGCAGCTCATTCACCAGGCAACGATGGCTCATCTGACAAATTGGTAAGATTTAGAGTTCAACAGAGTCATACAATAAGGTGGTCCTACCTGCCAAATACTTTACTGGAACAGTTCTTAAGCTCCATTCAGAACCACAAAGATGGCTTATAAAATTTACCTACCTTTACTAATTCATCGTAGATAAATCTCGCACATTGAAGGCTTGGATCTAACAAACGAGCAATCTGCCTTCGTATAAGAACTTCAAATGGCACCTTTATATTTGAGGGGGAAATGATTAGTATCCAATGGAGAAAGTTGAAACAAATAGAAGGTGGAAATAAAAATTATTGCTTCTCAAGATCTTATAGAACTCTACACTAAGGAAAAGGAAGAAAGGCACTTTAATACCCACCTCGGGTACAAATAGAGCAGATCTAGTACCAGTTGCATTCTGAATAGCTGTGCGGATGTCATCATCGGTTAAGTCATCACATGGATCCACTTCCTGCAAGAGGTCACAACTAGCATCAGACAGGACAAGTTTACTGCAACCACAGAAGTCGATAAACTGTATACCTAAAATCTACAGTATCTATGGTAATATACCAATAGAAGAAGGGGGAGGAGGTGAAAAAGAACAGAACTATTGTTTCAAGAGCAAGAATATTCAGACTTTTTTAAGGCTCTTATTCTTATTGGAAGACATTCAGACTTTAGTTGATGGCTATGAGAAATGCATACAAAGAACTTGACACCTAGAGGTGAACTTAAAACATAAACATGCACAATAACAAGGACAAGAGCATGTAGAAGGTAATAGTACGCACTTCCAAACTCTTCACAAAGATTGATTGGAAGATATAGTGAATCCGTGCTCCTCCAGACAGCTCAGATGTTGACATTTCCTCGTTTTTCCCCTCCACCATTGAAGAAAAAGCTGTTGCCAAGAAGTCATTTATGAGTTGCGAAAAAGGAGCTCAACAATTGCCACAAACAAGTTATAAAACAAAAGGTATGACTCAGGCATTAAAAGAAACCAATTACTGAAGGTGGAACTGATTAATAAAGTTTCAAAACTTGAGCAACACTAGGGTCAGATGTCAGATCAGACAGAAAATATAGTATTTCTCAAGTCTAACAATGTCCAACGACGATTCGAAAGCAAAAGTGTAAGGCTTCATATATATTGTCAGGATAAAGGAGAAGTCGGACGACGAAGTGCAGGTTGTATGAACTTCATCCAAAAAAAAAAGTGAAGGTTGTATGCAGCTCTCTCAAACAAATTGGAAAAAAACTATATTACAATTGGAACCTTCAATGCTCACCCAAAGAGGAGAAGGAACAAAGAAAACCTCGAGTACATAGCTAGATAACTACTACAATGAACACTTACCACCTCTGATCACACAAATGAAATTAGAACTGCAATACATAATAATAGAAAAGGAACATATTTTACCCTCGGCAAATTTTGAAAGAATGTTCAATAGAAGAGCTCCTTGACCAGCCTGCAGTTTATTAGTAACACAAAGTTAAGTGAAAGCTATCAAAATTTGAAATCAGAAAGAAACTAAGAGACTTACTAAATGAAGAAACATTGCCAATTATGTTAAATTCGAAATCTTTAAACCACCATTTTATTTTATTTTTGTCTTTGATCATTGAATTTCGAGATCATCCAATTAAGTAGCTATTTTAGCCTTCTAGGTCATGAAAAGATTATTTGACTTCACACTTTTTTTCACCTGGTTATTAGCGACAGAATGGAGTATTGATTACAAACATCATGGGAAGGTGAACTAAGTGTGATTGCCCAACATGAACTCCACAAGACCCCATCACCAAGATTACGATACCATATTCATGAATCATGAAAGAGCACCAACGTACAGAAAAATATTCATGTAAACAAAAAATTTTCATTCAGATCTCTATCTTATGGCCAGGCAAGTTGAGGAATCAACTCATCTGGAGATACACTTTATAAGTATAACATTCTGCAACACAACGCAAGCACCGTCTTGACAAAAACTATACATACTTTCGATTCTGTGATTTCCCCGTAGCTGGCATGCTCCTTTGCCACAGCTACCAATGAAGAACTTATTCGTGATTTCAACTCTGGAAGTACTGTTTTGATATGCTGCACTAGAATCTGCAAGTAACAAATTTAAAACCATATGGTATAGCTTGAAACAGAAGTAATAGAATGCAAAGCAACTGATTCAAGTATAAATTCATAAACTGTTAGTACGGAAGTGCCACAATGGCATTGGAAATGATGTAATAAAAAGAGAATGGACAGCAAGCATATCCAAATATTATAGAATTTTGTTCAAATAGTAGGTTACCCAGCAGAAATTAGTAGCACATGATACATACATGACATCTACTTCTGACATAAGAATTACATTCCAAAAATACTGTAGTAATTGAAGTTCCATAAAATGGCAACTTAATTTTTCTACCTGGTTTAACTTCTTTGCTAACTGGGGGACTCCACAACGATCAGCAAGACCATTGTATACCTGAAACAGTAAGAGAATATACAAAGAAATTACTAAATCAACTCTAGACCAGATGATTAATAACCAGTTAGGGCAGCATGTTTATACAGGTCGACTGCGGAAGAAGTTCTCCTCCTGGACCAGTGCATCCTTAATGCTCATATTCTGCATTATATCCTGTTCACAAACAACACCATCAAACACATCAGAGGCTTCAACAGTTTACAAAGTGGACGTGACTACAAAAAGTATTTCCAATGGACCACTCAATAAGTTAAGAATCTTGATGTCCCTTTCAATACATGCACTTTTTGTAAGTTCAGATACCATTCCAGAAGGAATAAAAACAACATTGAGAATCCATGGACTTAATCTCAGGACAGAAGAATGATCAATGTTTAAAATTTTGGTCTTGCTCAACATGTGAGTAAGCAACCGGAACGAGTTGTCTCAAATGAGGCAGAACCATAATTCGGAGAATAAAAATAGGTTTTGTTTTACAAATATTCACAAAATTGAATGCTTATTGAGCTAAAAACATGAATTCAATAACAGTGATGTTATATAACATATAACTAATAAAAAGATGGTGCTTTACAACATATGGATACAAGGGCAAACTTTTAAATAATAAATTACCGTCTGGGAATGGGGCAATGCATACTCATTTGTATTGTTGTCATACCTTAGTAAAATGAGCCGACACAACTGATACATTTTAAGACTCAATGATAGTTTGCAACATAAGAGTGATTGAAATCAATTGTGCAGCGCTTATGAATAGTTTATGTACGTGCACCTATTTAGTATCTAGATGAACTTAAATAAATGAAGTACTGCCCAAGCAGGTATTTTTTATCCTACAAACAACAGATACAACTAGGGTATTAGAGAAGATGATGACAGATGGATCAAATTAAGAAATCCTGCAACAAGTTAAAATTCATCCAATATCCTTCTAGGATGGAATTTCAAATCAAACATTTTTTTTCTGTGAGTGAAAATTTTTGTCAAATCATAGAAACTTGGGAGAAAAAATCGCAGTTATGCAGAAAATATTTATTTCAAAAATTAAATGGAACATCAATCTCATCCCACTGGCATCAATCTCAGATTCTCAGCTCACTGGCATCAACCAAATCAAGTAATCAAACACATGTAGAGAACTTTGCCTTTAGAGGGATAGGATTACCGCTTGACTACGATTCACAACACCCACATAACCAAGTCGAAGAGGGACCACTTTTCCAAGCAAAAAGTTGCGGGCATCAGTACCTCTGTCCATGATATCCAGCTGAAACCACATAGAAGTATTCTTGTCACTACACCTCAGCAGCAAAATATTAACTTGCAAATAGTGCTGATATATTCAAAATTCATGAAAATTAGAAATCGACAAAATCTTGCACCTTTGTAATTACACCAATTGTTCGATAACCTGCCAACCAAAATTAACATAAACAAGCCTTAGAATCAAGTTAATAGCTAGATCCATCTCTTCAATTGCATGTACACGAAACACCAACTCAAGAAGGAACACTCAGAATTTACCATCAGGATCAGCAGTTCCTGCTATCTGAAGTGCATCTGAATTTGCCAAATCAGCATTTGCTGGTGTAACTGCTAAAATTAAACAACTTGGATGTTTGATATATGATAGTATCATTGTTCTAATTCGGGCCTCGATATCAGATGGCTGGTCACCAACTGGAACCTTTGTTATCCCAGGCAAGTCTACCAACGTAATATCTAGGACATTTGGTGAGTAGATCTTTAAACGGATCTGTTTGTCTGAAACACCCTTGTTACCTCCAGCTTCTCTATCTGTCTCAGCCTGAAATTGAGAATTAAAAATTAAAAAGATAATATAATAATAATGTAAGATGCTGCATTAGATATAGAGACATCCAATGTACTTGAATATGCAAATACAATTATGATTCTGACCAGGATGTATGGCTTTCAATTATCAGAACAGGTTATCATTTATCAATCAGGAACATAAATGGTAATAGAAGAGTCCCATATAAATTCATCGGACTTGTTGAGGACGTAGAATTACGAATAGAATTATAGTCTGTTTGGATGGGAGATTTTAGGGAGGGATTTTGTGGGGACCAGGGATTTTTTGAAAAAATAATTAAATTTATAACATGATTTCTAACTACTTTTCCACCAAATCCCTGGTCCCCACACAATCCCTACCTAAAATCCCTCGTCCAAACAAACTATTAACCTGATCCTACCATGAAGACCACTTGATGGAAATCATTACCACTTTTTCTCTCTAATACCGTAGAAACAAGACTTTGTGAGAACAATCGCATACTCCATACCTGTTATAACATGTGCATTATCTTTCATTTTTCATATGTAGAAGATTTTATACATCAGATAAAATAGGTTGATGAGAGCACAACTGCACACATAGAAATGGCACGCATTGTTCGCTGGCTGGACATGCCACCTGCCATTTTTTGTAGTGAGCTGCGAAGCAGCAGGATGCAAACCTATAAGAAAGTACAGTAGGGCAATTGGTCCTTCAAAGTATTTCCAAGCTAGGAACATGGAGTAAAAACACTTTACAAGATAACAAAGGGGGAAATTTTTTTTACGAGTTTGGATCCTAGACTCCTTTTCTATCCGAATATCAAGATCCTAAACTCTTGGAAGACGGGTTGAAAACCCAAATCCTTTGCATACATTAAGGCCATCCGTCTCCATCAACTAAAAATCTATTGTTCTCCGGTAACATGGATTAACCATTAGTTAATGACTTGGAGAAATATTAGGCACGGCGTATATTTCACTATAGATAAATTTCATTGCTCAAATAAATGACAAAGTAATTTTACTCTGTGTTTGGAGAAATAGTACTATGCATGCCAATTGATGTGTCCAAGATCGTCAATAGGTTGGGAGTAATATTCACAATGAGACATCATGTTCTTAAAATGAGTGGTTTTTTGGGTGTACATCATGCTTCCAAGCACACAAGTGTCAAACTTAGCCGGTACATAAGCTGAGATTTGAGAAACAAGCTCATGAAGGATATAATTCAGTTTTGTGACTTTGTCCCCATCTCTGAATTAAGTACAAAAATAATCTATTCTTTGATAAATTATAATTCTTCTGAGAAAGCCGTTGTCAGTGGTTCCATCCTTGGCCATTCAAACCCCTATGACCAAAAAGCACCTTCTTATTGTTATCATTCAGTAAGAACAACACTAATCAGTTTGCGAACTGCTTTTTCTCAGCCACTAATAGTTCAACTATGAGAGTAGACTATAAAATCAGTAGATAGCGTGACAATAATTGATTCCCACGGTACCGCGGCCTATAGTATCTATGTTAATTATCATTGGCAGACATATTACACTCAATTTGTTGACTAAAGATAATTGATTCATCAGTAAATGATCATTTAACAGTAGGTTTTGTGAAAGATTTGTCTGTAAATCTAAGGGATATATAATAAGCTTTTGTGATGGATCAGAATTAGGATTAAGATTAAGATTTCTAAGATTTGTTTCTATCTAGAGTTCCTATATACATGTCGATGACTGTAATCAATTTTGATTATCAACAAAGTACCTCCTTTTAAAAATCTCTACAGTTCAAAACTTCAATACACGCTCTAATTTTTCGAGCCTTTCGACATTAACCTAGAAGCTAAAACACAGAAAAAAAAAATAACCTCACCTGAATCTCTCTCCGTATTTCAGAGAAGTCATAGAATTTCTTCTTAGGCAAGTGCAAGAACTCCCCGTACTCCTCTTCAGTTCCATCGGCTTTTCGCTTCGTTTGCAATAGTTGCAGAACCAACGGCCTACGAGTACAAATATCCGAACCTCTAGGTAGAAAATCTCTTCCTACTAGGGCTTCAAGAACGCTCGATTTACCACTACTCTGGCTTCCAACAACAGCCACCTGTGGCAACTCGATCGTCGAAGAACTTCCTAGCTGAGCAAATATATCTTGAAGCTTGTTCACGATCGGAATCACTGAATGACCTAGATGAGGAGAACTCGAAGATGATTGAGAAGTAGACGTAGTTGATTCTTCCGCCATGAATGATTCTTCGAAGATCGAAACTGAATAGGATAGAAATCGAAAATGACAAATTTAATCTGAATAAACCCTAAAAAAAATTTAAGACAGTGAAGAGAAAAAACCTAATTTGAAAAATTAATGGAAAGAACTGTTTGTGATTCTGTAAATTAGGAAGGAAATGATTTTGATTTTTTCTTTCTTCCCCGCCGTCACTAGCAATCAGGGAGTGGAAAGACGGTGAAGGAATCTGTGTGAGATAATAATATCTTGGAGGAGGGGTTTTGATTAAAACTGTGCCAGCGACGTAAGGTTGGAAGAAGATCGGTGGGGTAGTACGCTTGATTGAGCCTTGGGTGTTGTGAGCGTTAACGTACGCACACCTCCTGTTGTTGAAAATAAATTGGGGAAATAGTCCCCGATGTCGCAAGTACGAGCGTGTGTAAACTTTAGAAATGGTTTTATGACCGTTGGACGTTCCCGCACGAACACAAATGACTTTTGTAATAAGAATTTGTTCTAGATTTGTCTTTCCAAGGACAACTAGCAACCACCGATTTTTTTGACAAGGTTAAGTCCCAACAAAAAAACACCTTCGCCCGTGGCGTTGGCAAACTAGGCGCATAATTTAATTTAAATGATGCTATGATTTTTGTCAAAAAAAAAAATATATAAATATCGATTAATTTCGTGTGGTACTTATAAAAATAAAGAGAGTATTAAGTAGTAGTCTGTGTAGACAAGAGATTTGAGGGAGGAATTTTGTGGGGACTAGAGATTTGGTGGAAAAACTCTGTTATATTTTTCCTCAAAATCCCTGGTCCCCACAAAATCTCTCCCTAAAATCCTTTGTCCAAACAGACTATAAATA
>MVGT01004037.1:589749-608197 GCA_002174775.1 Macleaya cordata | reverse complement strand
GAATACTCCAAGGCATGTATAAACGCTATCTTTTAAAAGATGTTTCTCCTCTTTCGGTAGAAACCGCGATGTCACTCTGGGGTGATAAGAAAATCTCTCTTAGGATACAATGGAGGTCGTTTGATTCATTGTGTCGATCCCCGCGAGGGGGCTCCGCCCCCTCGACCCCCGTTCGAACAACATAACCAGAAAACAATGAATTTTAATGAAAATATCTAACATACCTCGAATTTTTAAAAAGTTCGTAGAAATCATGTTTGAATGTTAAGAATTTTGGTGGACTTTTAAATATCCACCAATATCGAGATTTAATACCACCCCTTAATTTTATACCAAATTTTATTTTAATATATATCTTTTAATATATTATTACCAAATATGTTATAAGAAAAACCCATGCTTTGGGGCTTGGTAATTTTTTTTTGGTATACTTCAGTTTTATTTGGTATTTTTAAATTTTAGAAAACCTTAATAGATACGAATGGTTTAGCACACTTAATTTTAGTAATTTTATTATTTTTAATTCCTAAAACTTGATAGTTTTAGTAAATAATTTTTACTTTAATAAAGAGTGCCTAAAAATTAGTTAATATATTGTGATTTGTGATGTAGTAGACCTAAAAATTAGCTAATATCCTATCTTGTAGCAATTAAGAGTCCTTACAACATACCTTTATAAAAAAGAGAGTTGTTATTGCCACTTCTACTTTTGATTTGTTGTAGCCTAAGTAATTTTTTTTTTTAATTTCTCATAAATCCACCCAAAATTTATTAAGTGGTGACCTTCTCTTTCTATATTACAATTTAGTCCAAACCCTATTCTTAAAATAAAGCGAACCATTTAACCTAATCTAATCCTACAATATGAAGATAATAAGTCAAATACACCTTCAATAGGGACAGATGAAGTTGAAAACTTTAGAGAATATTGTTAGGTGTCAGAAGATTGGTCTCAAAATCTTCCATTAAAATCTCCAAATCAATCTGAACAACAAGCTTGAAAAAATGTAAGAAATACATTCTCGAACACAGAGCGGATGGGAAAGTAAAATTAGGGTTTGATTTCTAGGGAAGGTAAAGAAATCAAACCCTCATTTCACCTTCCTGATCGTAAAAAAGGGTTTGATTCCTACCTTCAACCAGTTTATTCAATAAGTTCACCCCTACAGAAGTCAGAATTTGCATTAAAAGTTCAGGAATTCACTAGATTAATCTATAAAATCTTGCAATTCAGTTCAACATACGCCAATGGTAGAAGTGGTGGTGGTGGTTGTCGGTGGTAGTAGAAGTGATAATGGTAGTACTATGTGGTGGTAGTATTGGAAGGGTTTTAACTTTTAATTAAGAAAGAGGAAGGTCACCGCCTAACAAATTTTGGGTGGATGTATGAAAAACTAAAAATATAAATACCTAAGCTACAACCAATCAAAAGTGGAAGTGGTAATAACAACACTTATAAAAAATTAGAATAGAGAGTGGCATGCGACAAAATTTAAAAAAGATGCTTGGGCTGACATACATGGCATGAGAGATTTCTCTTATAATATATTATAATAGATTTGTACATGTAGAGAAAAAAGTTCCACAATTTATGTTGAAGAGAAAAAGATAACTCCAATGCAAATGTGGTTTGCTTATTTGTTTTGCCTATGTGGCATTTAATTAATTAAAAATTTTATTTTTTTAATTATAAAAAAGAAAAGAGAAAATGAAATCTTTAACAAGATTTGCTAAAAAGAGGAGAGAGAATAATATCTTTAATTGAATTTGCAGACTAGGATGTGAAGACATCTTCTTAGTGAACCTCTAGAACAAGAGGATGTCTTCCTATTCACATGCCATATCATCTTCACATTAGATGAGCTCATTTGCATTGGAAAGGGTTTTAAGAATAAATTAGATGTATTTCCTACTTGGCACACCACTTTTGAGCATACCATGTTTACATTGGAGAGGCTCTTAGATTTGTTTTGCTCTTACTTATGCTCTATATTTCTTAAATTTGATTGAATCAGTTCTACCTCCTTTGGAATTGGGGTTGATTTGGTAGACACCTCTATGAGTAATCATATTAATACAGGACCTGAGCCATGAATTCAGTTTATGTCTAAAGCTATTATTGTGAACACTTTGGATTTGAACTCGAATAAGCATGATAGCTCAGGCATAGAAATTTTGAATGTACGTGGTCTTAGCTGCTGATCTTGCATGTCCCATGTAAATTGATGCTCTCTCTATCCCTCCACCCTCATTGTCTGTTCCCACCATCATTAGTGAAGATCTGTCGCTTGTTGTTTCTGATAAGGCTGCCCCCAGAGCTCTTGTCTCTCTCCGTCTGATTCTTCTGGTCTCATTCGCAAATGGAGGAAACGTGCTCGTAGTGGGCAAGCTTCAGTATCATCTACTAGTGAGGTTAATGTCAATTCTTCTCTTAAACAACTTGCTTTTGATGTATGTGATTCTGATAGTCCTTCTAAACGTCTGTCTATGTCTTCTTAACCATGGGTGCTGGCGGCTGACCCTAAACATCCATCGTGGTCTCTGTTACCATACCCTGGAATGGAGTCTCTGAAGCTCCTTTAGGCTAGCTCGTTGTTGGTGAAGCTCCTTTAGGCTAGCTCGTTGTTGGTGGAAACAGAGGAGGAAGAAGAAGAGGCTTCACTTTGGTGGGACAACGAGCTTTGTGGCCTCACCTTGCATTGGGGTTTGTTCTGAATAAATGCATCGAGCGGCTGAAGTGCATATTGGCAACTTCCTTCACCTTCATTGTCCTCAATCCAGGAAGGTGTTGGGTGTCGCCTTTCTGGTCGACAGCCCCATGTGGGGGCAAACTTGTTTTTGGTCTCCCAGAGCGGCTACAGTTCTAAAGGCGCCCTTGGTCGCGTAGGTAGGGTTCCAAGCTCATTTTCTTACAGTATTTCTCAGATTGGTATAGGATCCTTCTTGCACGACCTAGTGATTGTCTTGAGGACCTGTCTGCTCGTGGGGAGCACCTCCAAGCTCAAGGTTCAGCAACGCTTTGAAAGCCTGGTTGGCATTTCCATCTTTGTACTTCATGTAAGAAAATTGACCAAAGTTTTGTGATATTCGTTAAGAGTACTTTGATTTGCTTGCCTTTTTACATTTTGTTTGCGAACTAGATTCTATCTTAGGCATAGTACGCCTTTAGCCATATACCATTGACAGGTCCAAATACTTGGCCATTCTTCGCCGTGAGCATATATGTTCCATTGAAGTAGGTGTCAGTCACCACACGTGGTCCTTCCCAATTAGGTACAAATTTGGTTGATGACACCCCTCGCTCTACGTACAGCGCCGTTAGGAGGACTAAGTCCCTACTTCGAACTCTATGGGAATGACAGCCTTGTTGTATCCCCTTTCCATGCGTTGTCTGTATAGGGTGGCAAATTCTTCTGCCTGAACCCTTTTGTCATCAATAGTATCTAATTGGGCAACACGAGCTGCATTTTCTTCCTTTTGTGTCCAATCAAAAGATGAATAGGACCCGAATTGCAAACTCCCGTTATCCATGGTTGCGTTCAATGGTGAGTTTAGTTCCCCTGAATGAGATGATTTACGGGACTTCTGGTTCTTCAGAGAAGCTATATAGGAATTGTAATCACTGCTACTGCTTAGTGAATAAAAAGATGACGATGGGAGCCTGTGGATCTTTGGCAAGTGCCGCAAGCCACTTTCTATTAAATAAATCAGTTCCAGTTTTGGTACACAAATAGATGGACGCAGAACTGAGATAATTGGTTCTAATTTTGGTCGACTCTCGAGAATTTCAGTTTCTTTTCTTCAATATTAAACTCTCAAATGGAAAAAAAAAATATTTATTTTTAAGCTGGTTCTGGTTCTGGCACTGAAATATGTGGAACCAGAACTGGGAAATCAGCTCCTGTTCAGTTCAGTTCAGTTCCCGGGCAAATGAATAACCATTGACAGCCCTATATAAATGTTAAGGCAACAAAGATTCAGAGCTGAGATATCCTCTATGTCACTTCCTGGTAGAGGTGTCAATTGGATTTTTTTTAATAAAAACCTATTACTAAGTTTCGAACCTTGGTCTTAGGGGATGACTTATGACTCTTTGACCAATTAACTTACAAGCTTGATTTGACATTAATTTGAAGTTTTTAATTTTTATCAATACATTATAGTAATTTATCTTAATTGATGGTTATGAGGATGATGTGTGCTGATGATCATGCATCATGATGTGTATGTGATTGTCATAATGGATGATAATAGTGATGATGACGGGCGATAATGATGGTTCTGCTACTACATGGTCTATTTTATCATTTCAGGTTATGGAGTTTTATCCTTGGAGCGAGCTTAGGTAGGCTTAGGTTTAGGGTCATATTAGAAAGGAAACCTTTATTATAATTGAGTAAGTGTAATGGTCGCATCATTATCCATAACCATCATGTGTCATTATCACCATCTCTACCACCATTATGAACATCCCATCATCATCATCTCTCATCATCATCACCCATAATTACCATCACTATCATCATCATCCATCATGATTGGCCTTCATCATCATCATCCATCATGATTAGCTTTCGTCATCATCATCCATCATTATTACGATCCATATTACGTGACTGCCCATCGTGATGAATTACCATTTACCAAATTTAAGTATGAAAATGGATCGGCATACAGTCTTATTTGTACATTTTACATGTACAGTGACATATGGAGCCCACATGAGTTTGATCTAAGTGTTGATATTTTTTGAGAATGTTCTTTTCACCTTGTAGATCATCCTCACAAAAAATCATCATATTTTAAAACTGGTAGCCCCATAAATTGACTCTTTTTCTCACCATTCATTGTTTACCGTTAATTCTTAATCAATTTCTAATCATTTTTTGATTGGGCTATAAATTTTAGAATGAAATAATTTTTGGTAGGGATGTTCTACTCATCTTGTAGATCATTCTCACAAAAAAATCAGCTCTTGTTTCCTCACCATGTGGGCCCCACAACTAATGTAAGAATAACGATGTAAAAATAACAATGTAGGATCCCGACTCTTTTAAGTATAACAGTAAAAAAACGTAAGCTTGAACCAATAAAAACTAGTAGCCTAGTTGGTAAGGGTTCATTCTACTTTCATACACAACCAAGGTTCAAACCTCTTTAGCAACATTTTTTACAAAAAAATTTACAACTTAGTGGGCGGCCCACTAGCACGATGGGCTGGGCCGGCCCAGCACGGCCCAATTGACACCTCTACTTCCAGGAAGCATGAATCACTGACCCGGAAAGCCTGTTGCAGAACTTGTAGCATTTCTCGATTGCGTTTCCTTTTCACTGCCACCTCATCAGGTTCCTGCAACATCTCTTCGAAAAGGTTGTCTCTGTTTGAAACAAAAAACCAACACATACACCATAAACTACTTTGCATATAAACCAGTTGCTGAAATGGGAAATGAACCCAGTAGTTCAGATGGTAAACATAGGCAGCAGATAGGAGAACATAAATAAATATATCAGTCTGTGGAATTGAGTTTCATGTCACCTGTAAAGATTTTTAATGAAGACATTGTGCAGATCTCGTTTGGTATGGTTGACCTGGATAAGAATTGCCACATTATTAGAAGTCAAAAAAGTTTAGTTCCAACAGAAACAAAACACGTCTCCATATAACTTATAAATTATTTATAGTCATATTCCTGCTAGTCATGGACGTCATAGCTCACTTACAATAACTACAATTGATAAGGAAAACCCTAAAGTAATAAAATGAACAATGAAGAATGATTCTTGTATTTAAAAAAAAAAAACAAAAAAACAAAAGAACAATGAAGTAATTCCTAAGAATAATGAGGAAACTGTAAGCTATATTCCATTCGAAGAGGAAATGCTGTCTAATATATATCAGCAATAAAATACTGATCTTTGAATGATGAAAGTCAACTTCACATCATTAATATATATAAGGAAAACCTACATTAATAAAAGTGAACAATTATTTGAATGATCATGGGCTATTAAATCAACATGACATCCTGTATTACTGCTTGACGCGTGGAAATGCCACATACCGACCTTAATAAGACACGTAGATTGAACTTCAGAAAAAAGAAAGGTTTGGAGGGCAATCAGGTAAAATGAGGGAGAAAGTAGTATGAAAGCGACGCAGTCTACCCAGACGCCGGAGCACCCTTTGTGACACTCTCACCCGGAGAAAACAGATAGAGACCCAAAGGGAACCACGGGAGAGCACCGTAAGGCCCAGAGATTCGAGAGAACCGTTAGACTAACATAATCTTCTGTACCAATCATGAGGATCCTGGCCTAGGGGTGAGAACCTGGCAAGAATGTCAGACACATCCTGGCTGGCACGGGGTAAACAGTAAGGGATACACCCTTGTTTTGTCCTTTTCCTCAGATAGGAGGGAGGCAAAAGGAAGGTGCGCCCGCACCTGTGAGGAGGATGATGTGTGAAGGGAGAAACGTGATCCCCCAAGGCAGGAAGGGTATAAATATCCAATGACGAGTCTTGAAAAGAGACAGATGACCATTACTAAAGAACGGTGATCTCCCTCTCGATAAAAGAACCCCGGTCTTTCTCCGTTGATACACACAAATCCTGATAATCTTTCTTCTCCATCCTTCTCTCCTCCTTTAGAGTTAAAAGACGTTTCTTCAGTGGGTCTTGGGCTAACCGAGAGCTGCTTAGCCTTGGTCCCAAGGTTACCTTCTCGAATAAAATACCAGTTCATCTCTCTCTTTTTTACTGATACACATCCATTTACCTATTGACATCTGTAATATCTAAGCAGAAGCCAACCGGAAGTTCAAGCTACATTCATTAAATCATTTTCTTTAGTCCTAGAAATCTGTTTAGGGTGGCAACTAAGAGGGCCCTTTTATTCAATACTACAGGATAAGAATAGCATCTGGTATGGAACAGAAAATGTTTCATGGCGAAAAAATAACAGTAATGAGCATCTAAGATTAGAACACTTACCAGAAAGTGCATAATTGCTTTGGGCACAGAATCTCCAATGTTCTTCCTGACAATGTCATTGTAAGATCTCAATAGCAATTTCGTGACTGCTATTTCAATTGCCTCCTGCTCTGAACGGGTTTCCGAGGAACTTAGAACGGCCGGGGGCTGAGCACAAAATATTAGATGCATCATGCATTGATTAAATGAATGGAAAACATTTAGGCCTTGACAACTCAATCAGTTCTTAAAGGAAATTCTTCAGCACTTACCTCTTTCAACTGGATCACAGAAAATGTGTGCTCCATGCTGTGAATGGGTTCATTGTATGACCTGCTTATTGAGTTATCTTTTGCAGAAGTACGGTTTTCATTCCCACCAAAAATCGATGAAATCCTCCAACTTGAACCAGTGTTATTTCCGGATTAATCAGTATAACCATTACCATACTAAAACAACTTATCAAAGAGAAACTTCCCAAGCTAGAAACATTCTATTCCAAGATAGTGAGCAAGCTTCTTGCAAAAAAAACCAACAAAAATGAAATACAAAAGGCACTTTGAAATACAATATCTTGAAGAGCACAATCAACAAAAATGAAATTCAATTAACAGTGATGCGGGATAAATAATCTAGAAAGTTATCCTTCAGGATAGAACGAATTACCAGTTAAACGAGGTTTCTCTGTATCTGCGACAGGTTGAGTTATCTAGTGCACATATGGAAGCAGAAAAACAAGGTAATTAGACAGCCGAGTTAGAAGTTAAATCAAGTGGCACTATCATCCTAAACATGAAGTCTAAATACTAGGAAAACAAATAAACAAAAAGTTGCTATACGTGATCAGCAACAATGTCATTTGCAGGTGATCTAGCGAGAATAGCTCAAGATTTCAGAGTTTTGTCAGATGCTGGTACTCTATCAGAATCTACCCCATCCTAGACCCACAATGTGAAAACCAATTAAAATTGAAAGGGATATTCAGTCATTCTGATAGCAATGCAAAAACTAAGATTGCCACTTGCATAGCCAGGAAACAGAAAAATGAAACCTTTGATCTAGGGATAGATGCAGATACCTTAGGCTGTGTTTGATAGCATTTGAATTCCATGGAAATGGGTTAGTTCTGCGGAAACAATACAAATTCCGCCATTTGTTTATATTTTTAATTCCACGGAAATGGGGCCCAGTTACTTAAAAGCGTGGCTAATAGTTAGTTTTTAATGTAATTCCACGGAATAGGCTTCCTTGCCCGCCACCCCCTCCCCCCCAAGGAATTAATTCCGCAGAAGTGGTGGAAATGAACCTATTTCCGTGGAACACATTTCCTTGCTATCAAACACAGCCTTAGATGACTTGACCTATTGCAGTGAAAGCTCCACAGCCCCTCTAATGAAAATTTGGGTGTGAAGTGTTTATATAGTCCATCTACAAAATCATAATCATTGGGATCTAAAAATTGCTGACAAATGAATTTATGGTTTGTTTGGATGGGGGATTCCAAGGTAGGGATTCAGTGGGGACCAGGGATTCATGTTTCCCTGGTCTGTTTGGCTGCCAAGAATCCCTGGAAACTTGTTTCCCAAGGAAACATGTTTTTCAGCAAATCCCTATTTTGGAGTCCCACCTCCCCCCTTAGAATTTGCTGGAATTCTAAACTAAGGATTCACTATGTATGCACCCAACTCAATGTAGATTACACCCCACAAAATTAAAACAACAAAATAGAGATTTTCCTTGGATTTTAAATGGCAACCAAACAAACCAAAGGATTCAAGCTTCCAAGGATTCATGAATCCATGGATTCTTTTATGGTTGCCAAACAAACCAAAGGATTCATGTTTCTAGGGATTCATGTTTCCAAGGACTCATGTTTCCCAGGGAAACATGAATTCTACATCCAAACACACCATTAATTATTTAGGAACTTGTAATTATGCTATCATTCACTGATATTGAAATGATTGAAAGGCTAACGGAGAAGCAAGGAAATATCCCATATCAAGCATACCTCCATTTCAATAATGTGTCCAATCATTGTCTCAGAAGATTCAAGGCCTGCTCGCAAAAAATTTCTTATAATTTCATCGATGCGCTTCCTGAGAACAGGAAACCTTTGCAGCTCATTCACCAGCCAACGATGGCTAATCTGACAAATTAGTAAAAATTTTAGAGTTTAACAGTCAGACAATAAGGTGGTCCTACCTGCCAAATACCTAACTGAAACAGTTCTTAAATTACATTCAGAACCACAAAGATGGCTTATAATATTTACCTACCTTTACTAATTCATCGTAGATAAATCTTGCACATTGAAGGCTTGGATCTAACAAACGAGCAGTCTGCCTTTGTATAAGAACTTCAAATGGCACCTTTATATTTGAGGGGGAAATGATTAGTATCCAATGGAGAAAGTTGAAACAAATAGAAGGTGGAAATAAAAATTATTGCCTCTCAAGATCTTATAGAGCTCTAAACTAAGGAAAGGAAGAAAGGCACTTTAACACCCACCTTGGTTACAAATAGAGCAGATCTAGTAGCAGTTGCATTTTGAATAGCTGTGTGGATGTCATGATCGGTTAAGTCATCACATGGATCCACTTCCTGCAAAGAGGTCACAACTAACATCGGTCAGGACAAGTTTACTGCAAACATAGAAGTCAATAAACTGTATACCTAAAATCTACAGTACCTACGGTAATATACCAATAGAAGAGGGGGGGAGGAGGTGAAAAAAAAACAGAAAAATTGTTTCAAAAGCAAGAATCACCTATTCAGACTTTTTTAAGGCTCTTGTTCTTATTGGAAGACATTCAGACTTTAGTTGATGACTATGAGAAATACAAAGAACTTGACACCTCGCAGTGAACTTTGAACATAAACATGCACAATGACAAGGCCAAGAGCACGTAGAAGGTAACAGTACACACTTCCAAATTCTTCACAAAGATTGATTGGAAGATATAGTGAATCCGTGCTCCTCCAGACAGCTCGGATGTTGACATTTCCTCATTTTTCCCCTCCACCAATGAAGAAAAATCTGTTGCCAAGAACTCATCGATGAGTGGCGAAAAAGGAGCTCAACAATTGCCACAAACAAGTTATAAAACAAAAGGCATGACCCAGGCATTAAAAGAAGACAATTACTGAAGGTGGAACTGATTAATAAAGTTTCAAAACTTGAGCAACACCAGCGTCAGATGTCAGATCAGACAAAATCTACTGTGTCTTAAGTCTAACAATGTCCAACGACCATTTGAAAGCAAAAGTACAAGGCCTTTATCAAAAAAGCAAAAGTATAAGGCTTCATATATATTGTCATGATAAAGGAGAAGTAGGACGATGAAGTGTAGGTTGTATGCAGCTCCCTCGAACAAATTGGAAAAAAAATTATATTACAATTGGAACCTTCAATGCTCACCCAAAGAAGAGATGGAACAAAGAAAAACCTCGAGTACAGTGGTACATAACCACTACAATGAAGACTTAACACCTCTGATCACACAAATGAAATTAGAACTGCAATATATAATAATAGAAAGAAACATATTTTACCCTCGGCAAATTTTGAGAGAATGTTCAATAGAAGAGCTCCTTGACCGGCCTGCAGTTTATTAGTAACACAAAGTTAAGTGAAAACTACCAAAATTTTAAATCAGAAAGAAAGTAAGAGACGTATTAAATGAAGAAATATTGCCAATTATGTTAAATTCGAAATCTTCAAACCATCCTTTTATTTTTTGTTATTTGGTCGTTGAATTTCCAGACCATCCTTCAAACCATCCCTTTATTTTAGCCTTCTAGGTCATGAAAAGATTATTTGACTTCACAATTTTTTCTCCTGGTTATTAGCGACAGAATGGAGTATTGATTACAAACATCATGGGACGGTGAACTAAGTGTGGTTGCCCAACAAGAACATAATCTCCACACAACCCCATCACCAAGATTACAAAAGATGGATACCATATTCATGAAAGAGAACCAACTTATAGAAAAATAATCATGTAAACAAAAAGTTTACATTCAGATCTGTATCTTATGACCAGGCAAGTTGAGGAACCAATTCATCTGGAGACCAGTTCATAAATGAACTGAACTATAAACTTTATAACATTCTGCAACACAATGCAAGCACCGTCTTGACAAAAACTATACATACTTTCGATTCAGTGATTTCCCCATAGCTGGCATGCTCCTTTGCCACAGCTACCAATGAAGAACTTATGCGTGATTTCAACCCTGGAAGTACTGCTTTGATATGCTGCACTAGAATCTGCAAGTAACAAATTTAAAACCATATGGTATAGCTTGAAACGGAAGTAATAGAATGCAAAGCAACTGATTCAAGTATAAATTCATAAACTATTAGTATGGAAGTGCCGCAATGGCATTAGAAATGATGTAATAAAAAGAGAATGGACAACAAGCATATCCAAATATTAGAGGAGTTTGATCGAATAGTAGGTTACCCAGCAGAAGTTAGTAACACATGATACATACATGACATCTACTTCTGACATAAGAATTACATTCCAAAAATACTGTAGCAATTGAAGATCCATAAAATGGCCACTTAATATTTCTACCTGGTTTAACTTCTTTGCTAACTGGGGGACTCCACAATGATCATCAAGACCATTGTATACCTGAAACAGTAAGAGAATATATAAAGAAATTACTAAATCAACTCTAGACAAGATGTTAAATAACCAGTTAGAGCAGTATGGTTACACAGGTCGACTGCGGAAGAAGTTCTCCTCCTGGGCAAGTGCATCCTCAATGCTCAGGTTCTGCATGAAATCCTGTTCGCAAATAACACCATCAAACACATCAGAGGTTTCAACAGTTTCCAAAATTGATGTGACTACAAAAAGTATTTCCAACGGACCAATCAATAAGTTAAGAATCTTGATGTCCCTTTCAATACATGCACTTTTAGTAAGTTCAGGTACCATTCCAGAATTAATAGAAACAACATCGAGAGTCCATGGACTTAATCTCAGGACATAAGAATGATCAATGTTTTAAAAAAACACCTAAGAAAGCGCTAAAGCAGATAGGTGAATCAAATATTCATGGATTTGCCTGAGGACCTAAACTCACAAACCCTAAAATACTATCGTAGACTATTGTCCTAATGTCACAGTAGTCATTAGATTGACCCTCACTCTTGACCCATCACGTGCAAACTAAACCTAAATGATTTCACAAATGAAACACCGGAACACCAGGTTAAAGTTTCAAGCTCACGAATCCATGAAAGTTTATCATATGTTTTGGTTATGAATTCAAATCCTAAAAACTAGTCAAATAAGTGATTTGTAGCAATTGGAAAAAAAAAAATGTAACAAAGGTTGTACTTGAATCGGATAAACATATAAATTCCATTACAGAAAAATGCTGAACCACCAATGTTAAAGAAAGTCAATACTTAAAATTTCAAGAGTAACATAAAAATTCATGGATAAGTGAGTCTTGAGATGAAGTGCAACAGTTAAAAGTAAAATGTGAATTTTAGAATATTTCAATTAGCAAAGACATAGATGGCAGATTTCTTTGTTAGATTTACTAGTATTCTAAAACTAAATATCCACCAACTAAACAAATTTCAAGAGTGCACACAGAAACAATCATTGATTACCGTGCAATCCAAAAACCCTAAGAGTACCGCAAAGCTGTTTCATAGCAGTTTATTTATGGGAGAGAATACTGTGTTGATTTTCGTTAAGTGAAATAACTTTCTACTATTACCACAATCACCGCACCATCAAAATATCATTTTCACCCATCAGCAGCATCCAAGTATGTCCTTAAGGACATGCCTACAAATACCTGTCATAATGACCAGAAATAGTAAAAATCCCATAAAGACAAATTTTCTGGCTTCAAAATTTTAAAGCTGCAGACTACGAAGAAACAGAAAAATACTGTAAAAGGTGTCAAGAAAAAAAAATTGAAACGGGAATGAATATACTAAGAAAAGAGAAGAATGTACAAAAAGGTGTCAAGAAAAATCAGCACCCGCTTACCAACTTCCGTCAGGTTAAATCTCCTGCAGCTTTCACACTTCCAAGGCGATGTATATTAGATGCAAACTGAGTAGTAATAACTCTTCCTGTAGCAGCTGATATCTTTCTCAGCAGCGCATCTCTCACAACACTCTCGCTGATAGTCCTTCCGGGCGAAAGCACATTTGTCGAGTCATCATCTGAAAAGGAATGTTTATTAACTCAAGGAATTCGTGCTTTATTTCTATTTTCACCCAAAAAAAAGATGAACATAGACAAGCCTGTGAAGCCAAGAAAGAGATGAATTACGGGCAGATTTTTTGCGAGGAAATCTGTTGGATTAAACCAAGTGTGAATAATGAATATCATCACTGAAATGCTATCTTTAATTGGATGAGGATCTACAAAAATCAGAAGTTGCATACTTTATAAACAAGCAGGTCAGAGTCGTCAGACCCAGTGGCCAACCACATATGGTTTCAAGTAATTAATACCCATATGATGGGAGTCATTATACGCATAGGCTTTCTAAATATAATAACTAGGTTGAATTATGTAACTCCCACAGCCCTCAACCCCTGCCCCCCTCAATCAAGATTCAGACTCAAACAATGGTTTAATTTCTATGAGATTGTATTCAGACATTAAAAGATAAAATAAATTTAAAAAAAAAGAAGGGAAAAGGAAATCAGAAGAAAAAACACAATCAACAAAGATAAATGAACCCAAGAAACTTACTAATGTAACTCCTTTTTATGCATAGCTTCTGATTCTAAAGGAAAATCCTTCGGTACTTGCTTGGGTAATGTCCGGTTTCGTTTCCTTGGGCTTATCTCTTCTTCCGAAGGGAACCAGCTTCCACGTGATTGCACCTGTGGGGCTGAAACCTGTGGAGGGGGAGGGGGTCTGACTGGAAATGGAGGTTCCCGTGAGGCATGAATCATGTTATCTCTAGTGTCTTGTCCATGTTGCAAAATCAGAAGCCTTCTCCTTGTATCTGGATCTAATTCAGATTCAGGTACCTCACCCTCTTCTCTAGCAGGAGAACTTTGCAAGCTAGCTTCTGATGCCCTACATGACCCAATGGATTAAATGATGGAGGTGCCTGTGGCTGCGGGAACTGCTTGTCATGGAATGGCATTATTGACCCTTGTAGAGTAGGTTGAGCTCTTGTGCTTGATGAAGAAGCCACCAAGTGCTGGAGAGTTGAGAGCCTTGGATCTAGATTATTGACCATAGAGAAAGCTGGAATCGCATCCTGACAGAAAGAATAAATTCAATACATTTGTTATGACACTGTAACTGTTTCTTTACAGGATGTTTAAATGCAGATTCAGAATGATGGATAAGCTCCTATATGTGAGAAGGGAAAACATCTCTATCGAAGAATATGCTTTTCGAGAATAAAGGCACAAGAACGTTCAGGTCACGCCTTCACCAGGAAACAAGCATTCCACATCCCATAATCCCTCAGGTCAAACAGGACGGTATCCTGGATTTAGCATGCACGCCCAACAACGACCATGGAAGAAAAGTATATTAGTATCAACAATGAGATTGACCTTTAATCTCCTTTCAACCTCGACGTCAGCCATGCCATCGAAACGACCTTTAATCAAATCTGGTGCATTATAATAATTAAAAGGATTTTTTGTAGACTATTCACCATATTTTTCAAGCATTCATAACCTGGTTATAATAATCTAATCAGTTACAGTTTGGCATAGAAAATCTACTAGGTGTGACCCATGGATGATAGGCCACATCACCTGCATAAACACCAGATCGATGTTTTCCTATGTTATTAGTTGTCAATCCTTATGCTTGACCAGCTCGGTACTTTTGATTCTCCATCATTGTTTACCATTTACCTCTGAAATCAAATAGTTCGTTGCTCACATCAGGAGGAGATGGAATGTCTCCCATATCATCTTCGTAGGAAACATCAAGAATCCGTTGTAAAAGACCTTCATCAAAATCTCTTGTCAACATTAAATTAACCAATGTCACATCAATAAAAAGATAGTCACAAACAAGTGGATCCAGAAATTACAGATTATCATTTAAACCACCAAGGTAAAAACTAAAGCATGCAAATCTATAACAGACTAACTTCATCCAAATATTTTCTTACTTGAAAAAACCCTCTCTAACATTGCACACATCATTTCTTGCAACACAGAGAACTGGCACCACATTGTTTGCCTACAAAGAAGAGAGTTACGATAAGAAGCAAAACAACAATTACGCAATAATAAGAGTATTCAAGTTACACATTTATGGAATTGCTCATGTTGGGGTGTTTTAATAAGAATATAAAGGTATCAGTATACCTCAGCTTGAGGAGCATAGTAGGGAGCAATGCGGGAACAACATGTACCCGAAGTTGATCCTTCTCGTCCCACACTTTCAGACGATCATCAAAATACAAAGAGTTTTAAATTTGGGAAGAACAATGAAAACAGAATCAAGAAAAATGTGGCGATCAAGAACAAAAAAAAAATATCAACAAAATGTTATGATCCTTTGAAAGAACAGAGGTCGACTTACCAGATTAAACTCATTTGGACAGTTCATCGAACCTTTGAAACTGCCTCCCGGTCATGATTCTGGCTTGAAGGATCATATATCTGTTTTTTAGGGTTAAGATTGAGTTAAGCCTTCAGTAGAGAGTAGAATTAGGGTTTTTCTTCTAAAACCTTCCATCATGATTCTGGTTTGAAGGATCCTAGATCTGTTTTTGGAGGATTAGGATTGAATTTTGCCTTCGGAAGAAGGTTAGAATCAGGGCTTTTCTTCATAAAACCTTCCGTCATTCTAGAGAGAGAACGAGAAAGAGAGCTGCGAGAAATGAAGATGTCTGTCCGAATTCAAAAAAAAACCTAGCCGTTAGGAGCGTCTGAGAGTTGTTATATTGAAATTTGAAAGGAAGAAAAAATATGACCGTTGGGAGCACCGCGGTGGGAGAGGAGTGACTGAGGACTGAGGAGGCTTCTGCATTTGAGACTTGTTGAGTGATGGTGGTGGAATCGTTAATGACTCCTTGATGGATTCGAAATCGGATGGTGTGATAGTTTCAGAAGTGGAAATGCTACATATAGGTGGGATTCATACGCACATGGCGCACCATAGACAAAATGTCAATGTTCACGTGTTTGGAGATGGCGACGTGGATAAAGTGTAAGGCAGGTGTTTTTCACGTGTAATAGATGGAAACTCTAGAGAGAGAGAGAGATCTAGAGAGAGAAAGAACAACCCTTCTTCTTCGTCATCATCTCCGCCATTTTTTTTTTCTGCTTGAACAACCCTAAAAACATCTTCCAAATTTCCGCTGTGGTCGAGTTCAAGACACTTTCAGAACATTCTACCCAATCACTACCACTACTTCTCGTAAACTCCGTGATCATGATCGTCTCATCGAACGCCCTAAACTTCTAGGCTTCGATGGAATCCAAACAGGTTTCCTTCTGATCATGATAAACTAATTCGGTATCTAAATCTTTCTTTCTTTCTTTTAAATTTTGTTCTTCTTAAGATCCGATTCAATTGATTTCAAGTTTTAATTTGAATACTGATTTTTTGCTTCATTGGTCTGTAACTAACTATAACGAGGTATATCGCCGTGCCTCCGGCACGGCTCAAAACCTCCGGAGAGAGAGAGAGAGGGCAGGGCGCAGAAAGGGGGAGGCTGAGATCGAGAGAGAGGTAGAGAGGGCAGGGAGAGAGAGAGGGGAGGGCAGGGGGGCTTATGAAGCAGCACAATTTTTAAAAAGGACAACTGACCCCCCGTCCTGAATTGTATTATAGATTAATGATATTTTTACTTTTTCTGTTCTGAATTTAGTGCTCGGCTATGTATAGCTGTCGATCGTGTTCAATTTTTGTTTAAAATTTGTTGTAACTTGTTATGTACAATTAACTTAAGTGATCTTCTAGTTTCCCTATCGATCAATTTTTAACCTAAATTAAAATTTGTTGTAACTTGTTATGTACAATTAACTTAAGTGATCTTCTAGTTTCCCTATCGATCAATTTTTAACCTAAATGCAGAATGAAAATGTAGTATGTATTAAATTTCAGTTCTTGCTTATAACAAGAACCTGGAAAGATTTTATATATTCAGCTTCTGCACTGGATCTGCTAACCACTGAATACTTTTCCCAATTAGTAATTTAGTCCTCAAGAGGGATAGTAAAGTTCATGTCGAAGTTTGTCATCGTAAAGTTCAAGCATGTGTTAGTTAGAACCTCGAATCACAATACACTAAAAATGATTCTTTTTTTATGGGACTAAAACAATGGACTAGATTTGCCTTTTATGGTGAAATGTATGATCTACCCATGTTATGAAGCAGAGTGAAATGGTAATTATTTGAGGAATCAAAATATTTAAATCAGGATTCAGAAACTTCAATTTATAACTAGTTTAAGTGTCCGTCTAGCTTCTTGTGACGGTTTCTGCATGTCGCAATATTACGATGTATGCAAAGATTTGATCATCCCAAGGATCTTAAGAAGATCGACACCCAGAGATCCCACCAGCTCACAAGATGGTCTTCCATGTATATATATAAGGATAGTTTATTATTCCCCTTCTCCCTTTCCTTGTATTCTTTCATTTTGAATTTCTTTCCTCTTTCTTTATTTTGATTGATTGTAATCAGTAATTGCTTACCATATATGGCCTTGTAATCTCACTATTTAATTAAGAATGAAAACCTCATCGTCATTACAATTGTGAATGACAAAATTAATTCCTTCTTTCACATTTGAAATGGTATCAGAGCAGTAAGCTCTCTTTTGTNGGGGGTATTTATAGGAGTAAGGGATGAAAAATACACATGGGCTGCCATAATATAATATGAGGCAGCCCATGTGGGCTGCTGCCCATATAGGCAGATGCCTACTAGATGTGGGCAGCCACAATAATATATTACTCCCCCTTGGATGTCCACAATTCTAAGATAGTTGCCTCATTAAAAATCTTGTTAGGAAAAACCCTTAGGGACAAAAACCTAAGCGAAAGAAAAAAAAAAAAGTACAAGGAAACTTAGAACAACGTCGAACTCGCATAAGCTGCCTCATTAAAAACTTTGACAAGGAAAACCCAGAGGGACAAAACCTTGACAAANCCAAAGGCATTAAACGCCAAGGATAAACTCGGATTCATCAATGGAAGTATTGTTAAACCATCTGATCCGTCAAAGGTTCATGCCTGAAAAAGATGTGATGATCTCGTCGGTTCCTAGATATTAAATTCTGTAAGTCCAGAGATCAAATCAAGCGTAATGTACGCTGACTCTGCCCAAGATATTTAGGATGATTTGAAAGCTACATATGCTAGATCTAATGCCCCACTATTATGAAACTACACAATTTAAGGAAACCAAATGGTGTAATACTAGTATGTAAATATATATATCATGTAAAGGAAAGATTCACTCTTAATATCTCATAATCAACTT
>MVGT01004037.1:562024-583805 GCA_002174775.1 Macleaya cordata | reverse complement strand
ATCCCCGCCCCATTAGGGGCGGATCCACGCGGGGACCCTGATCCGTGGGGATTTTTGCCATCCCTAAACTAGTTGCAGTGTCAAAAAGAAAAATCAAGAGGTTTGTGTGGGGGTATGTTTGTTAAGGGTCAACTAAAACACACGACACGTAGTTTACCAGCTCACACCACTTACAATGTTAAAAAGGTGTAAGTACCATATTAACGGACAAAAATTGGGAGATAGATTTGAGAAGGGGTTAACTAAATCGCATGTTGCATAATTTGCTAACTCACACATATGCCCGAGGATGGACAAGAAAGAAACGAGTAGGATTTCCCAGGGTTGCTCACCCACATCATACAAGTATGTAAACAAATCACAATCCTCAAAAAGTTTTCATTCCCCGGTCTCCGTAGGAAGAGGAACCGAAGAATATGCTTCCAAGAATATTTCTTCAGTCGTTGTTTTGGTGAAAAGGGGATTGAGTTTTGTTTTACTTTGGTCCCTTCTGCAAAATCCAATTAAGGGTTAGTCCCTCTTTAGAAATTTTCTTGTCATTAGTTCCTTTTTTGGATGGAAACCGTCATCACCATTTAAAGAACAAAAATTCCCCTCATGAACTACTTAAAATTTCTTTTTGCTGATAACGGAAGTGGCCCACCTTTCTTTCGATTGATCCAATGGCCAGGACATAAAGTCCTAATCCAAAGGCCAAGTAAGTCTGGTTATTAGACCTTGGGAAGGAAGACTTCAATGGTTGCTAAAGAGATATAAAACGCCTAGAACGAGAAAAAGAGAGAGAAAGATATTTTGTTCTGTTTTCTTTTCTTCTACAAATTATTAGATTCATGTCTAATATTAGTCGTGGTGATAGTGCCATTGCTAACTTGCTGTTGGTGTGTGGTAATGGTGGTCAGTGTTTGTGTTATTGGTGGTAGTGGTGTTGTGGGTGGTCATGGCGGTACGTGATGATGATGACGGGGTGATGTCGTAATGAAGGTGGTAGCAACGGTGGCAGTACAATCACAACCGTGGATATTATGAGAAAACAAAATAGTGTTTGTTGTTAGGATTTTTTCCAGAATTTAATGTTTATATGAACTATATATGTGTTTGCTATTTATTTTGCAAATATTGGGGAATCTTTCCCAGCCATTCCGATCATGGTTTGCCGACTCGGGATCAGTGACCGGATCTGACACTGCCGATCCCTCCGGATCGGCCGATCCCGAAACTTCCTAACATGAACCCAAAAAATCCGATCCTTCCGAGCCATGTAGGAGTTAGAACTTGAAAAGTGTTTAACTGAAGAAAAAAAAAATAGTCCAACTTTAGTCTTTGGTAAGGTATGGTCAGGGATTGTCGTCCGATCCCCATTGATCCCAAAATGAGTTGAGTTTGGGTAGGGACGGACGAAACGGTATCGATCGATCTTGGTCCGATCCGGCGAACCATGATTCCGATGTATAGCCGGCCATATCGTACTGCTCTGTTGTAGATAACTAAATCGACGATAAATTAACCTAATTTTGGGTTACTGAAAATTGGGTTTGATTTTAAAAAATTACAGAGAGGTTCATCATTTTCAAGGATTGGATCCGTAAAGAAAAGTCCTATAACACCACCATTAGGCAAGAATGGCAGCCAAAGAATTATTATGATTCTAAGGGAGATTTGCGAAGAAGTCCTTCTTTGCATATCATCTTCCTTTCTCTCTCTAGCAGCCATTAAGGTGGCGTTTGTTTTTTTGTCTGAATCTCAATCTGAAATCTAAATCTGAGACTACCTGAGTCATCTGGAACTGAGATCATCTGGATTTGACTTGTTTGAATTTAAGTTTGTTTGTTTTTTCATCTGAATTCTTTTAATAAATTATGTCTGACTAACTTTTTGACACTTTTACCCTTATTTATACTATTGTCACATGTCATGCTCTCATCCGATATACCTGATGTGTCGAACTCTTAAGCTAATCCCTCTCGCGTATTCTCTCCAAGAAACGCTTAATTATTTTCAACAAATCTCTCTTATTATAGTAACAAGTTTCTTAAGAAAAAATTGACTTTCCTTGGAACAAGGTTCACAAGGTATCACGAAAAAAATAGAAGTAAAAATGTAACAAAAAAAATAAAAATTAAACAAAGTTTATTTAGAAAGAAGCGAAAAAAAAAAAGATTAAAAGAACTAGCCCATATGTCTCGCACGGGCATATCAAGACTAGCTTAAAACAAATCATGAGATCCTTTTTACATGGTTGGGGAATTCTGTCATTTAAAAATAAATGGAAGACAAAATTGTAAAAAAGAGTGACTCAGCACTCAGATAAACTTTTCAGTACAAAATTTTCACCTACTCAAATCAACCCTTTTTCAGACCTTTTGCTGAGTCAAAATTTGACTCAGACACCCCAAATAAAAAAATAAACAATCTGAATTTTGACTCGGGCCCAATTTAGACCCCGAGTCAGATTCAGACATGGTTTTCAGAAAAAAAACAAACAAGCTCTAAGACCTAAGGTCTAGTAAAGCTTTCTTATATGATAGCCATTGGATATGGACTTTATGTCCTGGCCGTTGGATTAATCTAACGAGAAGTAGGATACTTAAGTTACGAAAATGCCTATGGGACCGCCCCCTCAGTCTATCTATTTATACAGATTGAGGTGGGACTTTCAATCCACCATTTATTGTGATTTGTGCGATCCCGGTACCAGTCCCCATAGCACTTCCGCAAGTTATTAGCAAAAAGAAATGTAGTTCACGTGTTTTACACGTGGAAAACGGTTTCCATCCAAAAATGGGACTGATGTCAAATTTTTTTTCCTAAAGAGGGACTAACCCCTAATTGGATTTTGCAGAAGGGACCAAAGTCAAAAAGCTCAAAGGGATTATGTCCCACCATCCAATCTCCAAACATGGGGCCCACATGTGAATATCCAACGGTCGCAATGCGTCACGAACAAATCAAGAACTGAACACCCTAGAATGCTCATTTCTCTATAAATTCAAGGCAAATCCGGAACAACCTGTTTTTCGCATCTTATTTCTCTCCTAGAAAAGTTTGCTGTAGCGAAAGTCGTCGACTCCACCAAACACAACTTCTAAACAACCATGGCTCGCCGTTCTGGAGGTAATCTCATTCTCCTTTTCTTTTGTTAATTTCTTCGATCTATAAAAAACGATGTACTACTTCTGGGTTTCTTTTTGGTTATGTTGTTGATTCTATCTAGCACTTACACAATGATACTTTTGTATTTTATCTCAGAACTTTAAATTTCTTAAACGTTGAACGATTTCTGTTAGTTTTTAGATCTTTAATCTGTTTTTCATTTTAGGGTTTCATAGTTGATATTGGAAAGTTATGTTCTATTATCTATTTGGGCTTTGTGTTCTGGATTTTCTAATCCTCTCTCTTGGGGATTAGTTGGTCATGCTTTGATCTGTTGTTTGGATGATCTTATCTAACGTTTTACTTTTGGATTAGCACCCACAAGGTTATGCGAGTTAAATACGTAACCCTAATTGCATATCTCTTGATGTGGGAGTATGAACATGATACTGGGGATTATTGGGTGTGTTTTGGTAGTTGGTTGGCTGATTTAGTCTAGGGTTTTCACATTTGTTTTCTAGAACTATGGGATTGTAACATTAATAGTATAAGACCTTGTAACGTAAACATCTGTCTCATCTTTATAGAGTGATATCATGTGTCATAATCTTCATTGAAACTAAAACTATTGCATTTGAAGTTTTGATTGCAATAAGATGAAATTTTAGGGGTTCTCTTTCTGCTTTATTTGCCTACATTTTTTCTTTATTTTCCCTGTTTGCCTCTCTGACAAGTGACAGCTAGGTATTTATATCATGCCCTCGTATCTGTTTAATGCTACTCATAAGATGTAGTTTAGGGATTTTGAGAATTTCTTTCCATCTCCATATTCTATATTCTTCAGCTTTATTTTGCCAACTTTAACAGCATGGTAAGAAAAGCTACAAGTTTTATTTTTTATATTTATTTTTCATTTTTAATATATCTTGGTGGCATATTCTCTTTCGGTTTGTAAAAGCAAGGTTTGAGGTTTCTATTGTACATTTTCACCGTATTATGTTAACTCAGATTTGTTTTGGACTGACTTATACTCTATATTTCTTAGATCTTGATATCTCGCCAGTTATTTTCTACTTATCAATCAAAAAAGAAAACAAAAATTTATTTCTGGTCAGCAGCTTGATGTATTTTTTATCGTGTTTTCAGGAAGACCTGCTCCTCGTGCAGCTCCTAGAGCTGCTCCAGTGAGAAACCCACCTCAGTCAGGTATTACTGTAAATCCATTTACTCCTGGAATTAAGAAATGTTTAGATGAGCCACTTAGTATGAGGTTGTTCAATTACTACATGACACGAGTTCTTGTAACTAAGCTCTGAATTGGGTGTTGCTTTTGTGTCAGTGCTTCCTTTTTCTAATGATGTTATTGATTTGTCGCTGCAGCAAGCCGTGCTCCTCCACCAGCACCTGCTCAAGGGGGCGGTGGATCCATGCTCGGAGGATTGGGTGCCACCATAGCTCAGGGTAAATTCCACAAAATGAAAGCCTTCTTAGAGAGAATTGACCAGATAACTGTTATGTATTTATGCCCTTTTATAATATGCATGCGGGTTGACTTCTCTTTCATGTGTTCCTTGGTTTTTCTTCACAGGAATGGCTTTTGGTACTGGAAGTGCAGTTGCACACAGAGCTGTCGATGCTGTAATGGGTCCTCGCACCATTCAACATGAAACTGTGGTTTCTGAGGCCACCGCTGCCCCAGGATCCTCCGGGAACAGTTACGGTGGATCCACTGACTGCAGTGGTCAATCTAAGGCCTTCCAAGATGTATGTAATATTTTGCTAATCTGTACATGTTACTGTTAGTAACTGTTTTAGGCAACTTTTTTAGTACTCTATCTGAAGATACTCATAAAAAAGGTAAACAGCATGGATAGAGAGCATCATTAGTATATATGCTATGGATAAGAAGAATATATTTAGTGAAAAGAAAATTGAAATCAGGCTTTAATATTGTTTTATTTGTAAGTTGGTAATTACCTTGGTTCCAATTATAGTTGTTAGGATGCCATGATACCCAGATCTTGCAAGGTACTGTACGGATATAGTATGGATGATATCTTACTGCCCAAGTTTGAAGCATTGTCACAGTTAGAGTTGGCAATGGGTTAGGGTTAGGGGGCTGGGGGTTTCTGGTGGTTGACGCCTGTGCCCTAACACTAGTCCAGTCATTAAGCGGCCAACATTCCCACCCCTAACCCTACCCTACCCTTCATTCTTGACCCTGCCTGTTTAACTTGGGGGCAGAGCTAATTGATTCACAGACGATGCGGGGAGTGGCACCCGCTGGAAGTATCTGGGTATCATAGTTGGCAGGCTTTTAGCATCCGGAAGATATGGTATCAGCCCTTTATATTTGATCATATTGGAACTTGTCCCTTGGTACTATATGAATTATACTATGTAACAAAGTATAGGTAGCTTTATTATGTAACTTTTTTTCAATACTATTGGAGAGGATTTTACTTAATAAGGAATTTTAAGAATTCTGCAATTTTAGTTGTAGAACTGTTTTAATTTAAAAATCAAATTTTCATACTAGTTTTGATGTACATTAGCTGGTTTTAAGTTATCCCAAAGTTTTCCATCATTCAATGTGGTGTCTGATATCAAACATTTATTTGCATGAAAACAAGCATTTATCTCAATCAATGTTTGATTTTTTTTTTTTTTTTTTTTAATAATTTTGCAGTGTCTGAACAATTATGGGAGCGACATCAGCAAGTGCCAGTTCTACTTGGATATGTTGTCTGAATGCCGCAGGAGCTCAGGTTCTACACTAGGTGTCTAAGTGTATCACCCTCCCTCATCTTTAGTGAACTTCAATTCCCAACTCCTATTTAGACTTATATTTATGCTTCTTATATGATTGGTGGGTGGATGTGCGGATTACATCAATAATCATTATTTTGAACTCTTTAACTATGGTATCATTTGAATGGATGTCTTCTGATAAGAGGAGTTAGAACTTGAGTAACTTTACATTGACCAATCTTTGGTTATCTTTACTTTCTTTTTTCCTCTTTATAACGTGGAAAATGCTAATCAGGCCCGACTTTTTGACCTAAAATGCTATCCCAACTGGGGTGGCATCTGGAGTACCACATTTAAAACTGTTTTGAATGCCTTGGCATTTCAGCTCTCACCTCAATTCAGGTAAAAAATGATGGGCCGGGTAACATTACTCTTATATAACATAATGCTGTTGGAATGGTCATACTGGTAGGCGGTATGACCATTGAATACGAAACCAAATCCGTTCATCATTTTCTGTAGGACCTAAAAGATTTCCTTCATAAGATATTTGCATTTCCGTGTGGATGCCAAATTTTTTCCACTGCAATGGTGTTCTAAGTTGGGATTGAACCTATATTACGCCAAATCAATTGGACAACTGATTAGAGTTGGATCTTCACTCCACTGTAATCTTTTACGCTCGTGATAGGTTGGTAAGGTAATCACAACTTGGGTTTCACAGGGGTCTTGTTCTAGTATTTTTTGTAACTTGCTCTTGCATGATGTTAACTTCATTTCATTGCTGTGGATGTGGTGTTCTTCAAACATATGATCAAAATATTAACATTTTATTAGATTGGCAAATGTTCTGAAGAAAAGGATATTGACTAAAATATTTTTGAACTTTTAAACGGTTGTGATAGAAACAACAATGGTGAAACCAAATGAGCAGCAAGTCATATTTTTCTGAAAATAGTTTTTGTTGAATGGAAAATTTTCTTTTAATGGTTGTACTTGATTAAAACATCCAACGGTTAACCCATTGTGCTGATGACATTATTCAGCAGTTTCTCCACTTTGAAACCTAGGCTGTGCTTAGTATCTAGGGAATTTTCAAGCTTAAAATACTATTGTATTTGCCTTAATTAGGCAGATAAGTGGAATTATTATATTAAATTGTAGTGGTCATTTATGCAAATTTGGTAAAATAGATTGTGAATATTTGTGGGGACTACTACATTACACTAATATATCAACAATCAAGATAAATACAATACACTAATATATCAACAATTAGGATAAATACAATAAAATTTTAGGTTGTAAATTTTCATAAAATTTCCGGGATACCAAAGCGGATCCCTAATTATAGAGAAGTGTTGTGGAAACCCTAGATAAAACTGCAGTGAATAATTAATTAATTACTTTTTGAATAAGCGTGAATAATTAATTAATTACTTTTAGAATAAGCGTGAATAATTAATTAATTACTTTTAGAATAAGCATTTCTTACTTCTAGACTAAGCACTTCTATTCTTGGTAATCTTTAACCTTGGTTTAGAGGTGACACTTAATCTTGGTATAAGGGTGACGTTTCGACTTCCACTTTCGTTTGATTTAGGGGTGACGCTTAACCTTGGTATAGGGGTGACGTTCCGGTTCCCGCTTTCGTTCCCTCAACGTCACCCGCTTTCGTTCCCTCTTTCGTTGCGCGCTCTGGTTAGCTTATATTTCGTATTAGTGAAGTAAACACTTTGAGAAAAATTATAAACCGGTCTTATATGTTCAATTTTAATCTTGTCTCACTAACTTAAACGGGCCATGCCATATATATATATATATATAGACAAGCCAGATTGATGACTCGATCGAGACTCCTTAACCGCTGATTCCTTTAGCCATAGAGCAAGTTAAAGTTGAATTAGACCAAAAATCGAGTTAGGTTTTGCCAGGTCTATTCTTACCCAAATGTATTTTGCAAGTACATATGATTTATGATTTCTTTTCATAACTTTGGGCGTCTTTATATAGGTTTTAAAGATGTTCACGAGCCCGAGCTTAAAATAAGTTTTCAGTCAAACCTACACATAGAATGTTCACCTTGTATAGGTGGGGTTTAAAACTAGCTAGGGCTTAGATGAAATCATTTTCCTCACAAAAGATGGGAGTAAAAGCCAAAATCATGCTTTTACAATCCATTTCAAGTTTTCAACAAATTAAATTCCTACAACAAAAAAAAGTTTTAAGAGTTGATTGCTCAACTAATCAAAACACACCTTATTATTATGTCAACAAATTTTATATTATAAACTCAAAGTCTTTTCAATAACATAACAAAGTACTATTAATAATTGAGAAGATTGAAAGAAAAACAATAAGTTAATTGATAATCATCATCATCATCATCATTCGTTCTTCTCACGCCACCTGCTACTGTTCATACATCATCATCCTTCCCCTTAAATTATTTCGTGTCAAAATTACCCTTCCCCAATCATAGTTTATATTTACATATTTTTATCTTAAAAAAAGGGGGAAAAAAAAAACCAATTCATAAAAATTGATTTTTGTTTTTAAACCATTTTTAGTTTTTTTTTTTTTTTGTTTATAAGATTAAACGACCCTTGAGAAAGCTTTTGCACAATCTCTTCCATGCTTCTCTGTCCGGCTCTCCTGCCTCTATACTTGCCTTGGCTGTTTCAGCATGTGAATCCTGTGGGTCCCACATATCAAGACTTAGTCAATATCAAAGCGTTGACCATTCATCAAGTGTGTGATGATGATGTACGATTACATATTATAAACGGCTGTGATGTAGTAGTAGTAGTAGTAGTACCTGAATGAGATTGCGTTGAAGAAGACGATCCAGTAGGTTGAGGAGTATGTCTTTAGTGTACTCAGGATGACCTTGGATACCCATGATGTGGTCCCCACACTTGAACATCTCGATCCCTGTCTTATTAGACCACGCCATCACTTCTGCTGATGGAGGCAACTCCCTTACCTCGTCACGATGGAATTCAATAACGGAAAGCATGGAAGGGATTTGGAGAGAGGTGAATAGATGATTCGATGAGGAAAGATTAATGGTGGTTATGCCTATGTCCCACCCTGATTCTGCTCTTCCCGTCTTTCCTCCCAATGCACGGCTCAATATCTGTTATTTAAACAAAAAAAACAAAAAAGTCATTTTGTAATTTAGATTTCGCAAAAAGTCATTTTTGCTTCTAAGGAAATAGTAAGTTGGAAGAAATTAGTTTGATAAAAATAATGACCTTATTAGAATAGGACTTATTATGCCAATCAATTATAGAAGAAAAATTGCTTCCACCATAAGTCAAAAGTAAAAGTTATTTTTTTATTTTAAGAAAAATTATTTTTTTGACTTTTGAGATGTATTGTTCTTAATTGCATTTTCATAAGTACTCGTTGACTTTACGACTTAATAAAAAAGGAGAAGGGCTTAAATGAGTCAAATGACTAATCTAATACAAATAGATTATTCGTTAGAAATTTGTTAGAGATGATTCAGAGACTAATTAACATTAATGATTTGTTGGGTTAGAGATTTTATAAGCACTAAAGATTTATAACTAGTTTCTACTAAATCTCTAGCCCCCAAAAAATCTCACTTAAAATCTTTCTTCCAAACAAACCATCACGATATTCTTTACACAACGTAGTTAAAAAATAACTTACAAGGGTGGTAGAGAAAAATCCATCTTTTTCCTATGGGCTCAACTCAGGGACAGGCCGACAAGTACGGAAACATGTACGGAGGGCACGTGCTGTAAAAGCCTTTTATTAATAAAAAAAAGAAAATTTGTACATAAAATCCCTTGATATCTTCTACCCTAGATTTACGACCAGTTTCGTCGTATTCTTCTAAATACAATCCAAGCTGCACACGATGCTTGATCAATCCGTACTAAGCCAACAATTAAGGGATAACCCGACCAGAAACGTGTAACCCTAGATCCTGATAGGCCATCTAAAGTGAACTAGAAAAAACAAAACAAAAAAACTCGATCTAGAAAAACGTCATTCTATTGGTGATTAGAGGTTCTATCTAACCTAAAAAGATTGGGTTGATGTAGCTAGCTCATTGATTGTAACAGTCCACTAAACAGTTTGTTTTTTTTTTGTACCCAATACCTATACATTCCTAGGTAAGCATTTGGTTCTTGAATCTGGAACCCAAATCAACCATTTATTGTTTGGAAAATGATGTTGGGACCAGCCCATTCATCTGCCTAACTAAACAGATATTGTTTCACCTAATAATATTCCACCATTTATGGTTCCAGATTGTTTCACATAATCATCTAGTATCAGAATCACAATAGAAAGGAATCAGAACCATTATACAGTAGCTAGTTTGTATATTAATGAAGAGATTCCGTTTCTGGATGGCATTTAAACCCAAACAAGCAGTTTATGACGCGTTGCTTTAAGCCAAACTGGTCGGCCCTACTGTTTTTTTTTTTTTCTTAAATTTTTTTCGTAAATTAAACGCTAATTCCCAACATAGAAAGACGGAATTCCAAAAATACCCTTGGACACGGAGTGGTAGCCAGTGGTTATCTGGTAAGACTACTTGAAGTCAACAAAATATACTATGCATTTACCAATTAGCACACTTGATAGTGTCTTACAGAGTAGACTTGAGTTTGACTTGAGTTTAATTTAAGTGATGCTACACCTATAATGCCATCTTTATTGCAAAGGCTATTTAGGATGGTATTTGCGTCTATGAGAGGTGCGAAATTATTTGAGAACCGTGAGATAACTTTGCAGTAGAAAAATGCAGTAAGATTAGCATTTTCCGTTTAATTTAGGGTAGCAATGAATTGCATCTTAAAACATAGGCTCATCTCTTTGAAGAAAACAAAATTTATTACTTTTTGTTTTTCATAAGACAAAATTTATTAGTCGTAAAAATGTCTAACTTTAGTATTTCATTTAAAAAAAAAAAAACAAGCTCTTTCTTTTGGTAAAAAAAACAGTAATAAAAAAACTTAATGGTCAACTTACATAAATTACCCTTTTATAAAAAAAATAGCTCTTTCTTTTGGTAAAAAAAACAGTAATAAAACAACTTATTGGTCAATTTACATAAATTACCCTTTTATTTCCTAAAACCTTTTGGTGCCAGCCATTTACACCAGTACCCTAATAGTATTTATGACTTTTATTACCTTTCATGACATTTAATCAAAAAGGGACGTTAAAGCCCATTAAAATTGTGAAAATTTCGGAAAATACCAAAAAGCGTAACAATTGCAAGAAACGACGGTAACGGCCAGTTAGGTTTATAAAGAAAACAAAAAGTGTGGCGGTTTGTAAAAAACTGGACAACAAGATAATTCACTTTCAATCCTTTCGAGTAACTCTGGGACCTAATCTGATGGCCACGTAGGAAAAACAACGTAATGTGTGATGTGGCAGCAAGGTTAAAGCCAATAGTTTTCTCCCACGTCAGCTACCACATCACGTGTTTTCAAATGTTGTCCGCAAATCTGGTTCCCCAAGTATTATTCATCCCCCTGTTTTTTTGGTGGTGTGTTCTTTCGGAGTAATCACACCACCAAATAAAAAGCTTCAAAATAAAGAAGAGTTTTAGTAATCACGCGCTCACGCGCGACAGTGATTGGTGGTAACGTGAACAACTAAAAACCCCCTACAAACTTCATGAATTCAAAGAATTAAACCCACATTTAAACAAACAAAACCCAGATCATCAAACCACGAAATCAGAAGATCAAACAAAAAAAAATTCAAATTTTTGATCTGTTTCTTCAATGCATTTTAGAGAGAGAAAGAGAGATCGAAGGTACCTGATGACCAAAACAAATGCCAAGAACTCTTTTCTTCATGGAATCCAATTTCTTCAAAAGATTCAAAAGTTTACAGATCCAGAGATCATTTCCATGAGCATCACTACAACTTCCACTAATTACAAATCCATCAAAACATCCAAGTTCTTTTTCTTCAGGAAATTCACCAGAACAAACCCTAAAAACATCCCAAGTTTCTCCTTCATCTCCCAACATTCCAACAAATACCCCAAAATACCCTCCGTATTTCTTCTTAACGAACTCTGAATCTTCTGCACAGAGAAGAACGGCAAATCTCTTTTCACCCATTTTTTTGTTTCTCTCTCTAAAAATCTCTCTTTCTCTCTCTAGAGATTTTATTGAGAGATGCCGCCCTTCTCCAACACTGCTTCTTCTTCGTTCCTCTTCTTCTCCTCTGTTTCTCTCTTATAGAAAAAATAAGAATGGCAAGTAGAATATGGAAGTTTTATAAATTGATGTTTTTTTCGAAAATGCCCTTGGTTGACAGGTAATTTACTTATATATCCTCGTCGTCCCAATGACTTCTGAGATTGATGAGAGAGAAACTCATGAGACCGTCGTAGACCCCATAGTGAATCATAGCCACCCAGTACCGACCTTTTTATGCCTGACATTTATGTAGCATAGGAGGTCCTATTGACACATAAGTTAGAAACCCCTTAATAAAAAAAAGTGATGGGTCCCACCATACCACATTGGCATGGGTTTTATAAAAATATCGGTACAAAAAGCTTTATTGTAGCCACCCTCGTGTCCTTCTGTGAGTTTTCTTACATATTTACGATTTTACCCTTCTTCTCAGCATCTTTATTATTGTTTTACCAAACATCAAGGTTAAGATTGAGACGAGAAGGGAACATTATCCTTTTTTATATTACCACGTTGCCCACTCTGTGCCCTCTATGCTTTTTGGCCCTTTCCTTGTGGACCCCTTAACTGTCCGCTATTTAACTCACGCTTGATAATTTAAATACATCTTTTAAATTATCAAATTATCACGTGTTAACAAAACCTGACTCAACCCGCTTAATGATCTTAGCTTTGGCTCATTTCAATCTTTATCTTAATTCGATTTGTAGTTAAACAAGTTAAGTTAGAGTGGAGCATTTTTTTTATTCTTAACTCGTTAATCTGAACAAATTAAGATTCTAAAAAGTGATCCATTTCATAATGGTTTTGATTATTTTGACATGCTAATCTGTCGACCCGCTTAAAGTCAATTTAACTCCGACTCGTTGGTAAGTTGCATTATCTTATCATTACCACGAAATAGCAAGTGAAATTGATATTTATAATCTACAAATATCTGCATTATTTTTCTAAATACACTACAATAAAAAAGAAATACTTAAAATTTATCAAGTATTAATTTAAGATTTAAAAGACTTATTATGAGTGATTTTCAAAAATGATGATTTGTATAATAAGTAAAACATCCTCATGGAAACATCAAACTTTTAGATCTTACCAGCATTCATGCCTTGTTCATAAAATGGGTCATTTGGACCCTTCTCATCCAAATTGATATATGTATGATATATCATCCCAAGAAGAAGCTTGATTAAAGGGGTCCTTTCGACATTCCTTTCAAAGAGTAGGGTTAATAAGGTCAATTGATAAAGCTAATCTTGGATGTTACAGAAATTTTACGTAGTGTTGTCAATTTACTTCTTTTGTTACATTGTCCAACTCAGAATGTCAATTCCTGCCACCCACTTTTTTGGCTTACAAAATAAAATGACCAACACGTGTATCCATGTAGGCACATCAGATATATAAAATGAATCTTTTTTTTTTTGTCAGTGGAGTATTTTTTTGATTTAATGCTGTGTAGCAGTGCACCACACCGATGAGGCGTGGCACTCACTAATTAAGTAGATTTATGAGCCAGGTGTAATGCTTATATTTCCGTACATTATTTTATTATATTAGCTAAGCCAGCTTTCAAAAAATTACATGTCAATATTATAGACTTCATATAACTTAAACCTATTAAATAAGTCGATTCTTCGGCGATCAAATAGATAAAAACGTAACGAGGATAATTATTTCTAGCTTTGGTCAGATTTGGATTTCAACCTCATAAATTGATTTAGAGTGGGACCCACGTATATATCATCTGAAATAATACTTTTTTGTTGAAATATACTCTTCATCGTATAAATTAAAATTAATTTTTAGATCATGTCTATGTAAGTGTAGACTCATAGAGTGTTGTAACTGAGGTGTAGGAATAAAGGAGGTAATTAATTAGATTTACATCTAAGAGGGAGGTTATTGCACCCTTCTTAGAACGCCTCCCTCATTATAACGCCCCCTCATGTGGGGTCTACATGTGATGTATCCAAGGGCTAATTTTTTTAAAAGATGTTGTTCTCACAATGTATATCATCATCTTAAAAAATTAGTTCATTATAAAACTTATAACCCCTTCAAATTAACTTTTAAAAATTAGTAACTATTTAGTAACTATTTGAGGGGTTAAATAGTTACCAATTTTTAAGAACTAATTTGAATGGGTTAAAAATTTTAGAACGAGCTAATTTTTTTAATATGGTGATATACATATTGAGTAGAACATTCTCTAAAAAAATTAGTCCCTAAATCCATCGTATGTAAACTCTACAGGTGGGAGCGTTATAAAGGGACGTGCTAAGAGGGGTGCAATAACATCCTCTCTATATAGTGTTTTGGTGGTAGTGACTACTAGTGATGGCTCAACAACTGTTCTAAATAAGTGCCTATCTCAATTGTATGTCAGTTTTCTGTCGGTCTCATTTCCTGGTTCCTACATGTCGCCGACCACATTTCAAAACGTGTCTTTGATTGTAATTAGTTTGACGATATGACTCAAATGCCCTTTTTCAAAACCTTAAAAAACCTTTACTCTAAAACTTTGAACTTCTAGATTAATTCTAGTCTTTTATTTTCTAAAGTGAATTTGACCAGCTTATTTTCTAGTCGAGGTGCCGGACGCCATGGTTAACCAAAAAAAAAAAAGGGGACCGTTTATTTATTCGGTTCCAATTCAGTTCGGTTTTTTTGGAACGGGTTCTTAATTTTGTATTATTAAATTCTAATACATATCTGGGGGGATTGTGTTGCAAGATTCTAGCCACTAATTTCTCACATGTTCAGTGAAAGTAGATCGATCTTGTCATAAACAAGCACGTGGATCATGAAGTCACGTGATATCCTATCTCACGTGTGTATCAGATCAGATCAGATCAGATCGCGTGCAATTCATTCATGATGAAAATTGTACAAAATCTATCGCCGGATGCTCCTCCAACTTTGCAAGCCAGTGCTGAAGTTTTTAATTTTCTTCGTACCCCAAGAACACATGCGTTTGAATGCGTCGCCGTTGGATCTACATTTTACATGGAACATCAACGGCCAAAATTCTTGAGTACACGGTAGACCTGAGCATTAATTTTTACAAAACTTATATAATAAAATTTAGGAGTTTTAGAAAAAAAGTTTTTAAAAAAAGTTGTTATGAATTTAGTCTTTTTTTATAAATTTAGTCCTTATTTTTGGAAATAAAAGTAAGAACTAAATTTATAAAACAAAGACTAAAATTATAATGACTTTTTTTAAAAGGATTTTAATCAAACTCATCATACATCTCCAGAATATTTTTACTACTATTTCTTTCCCTGAGCATTTTAATGACACTTATATTGCATTAATTCCTAAGGTCTTATCCCCAGCGGTTCCTTCAGATTTTCGACCAATCTCTCTTTGTAATGTTTCTTATAAAATTGTGTCGAAAATCCTTACGAACCGCCTAAGACCTATTCTTTCTACCTTAATNTTTTTTTGGAACGGGTTCTTAATTTTGTATTATTAAATTCTAATACATATCTGGGGGGATTGTGTTGCAAGATTCTAGCCACTAATTTCTCACATGTTCAGTGAAAGTAGATCGATCTTGTCATAAACAAGCACGTGGATCATGAAGTCACGTGATATCCTATCTCACGTGTGTATGAGATCAGATCACATCAGATCGCGTGCAATTCATTCATGATGAAAATTGTACAAAATCTATCGCCGGATCCTCCTCCAGCTTTGCAAGCCAGTGCTGAAGTTTTTAATTTTCTTCGTACCCCAAGAACACATGCGTTTGAATGCGTCGCCGTTTGATCTACATTTTACATGGAACATCAACGGCCAAAATTCTTGAGTACACGTAGACCTGAGCATTAATTTTTAAAAAACTTATATAATAAAATTTAGGGGTTTTAGAAAAAAAGTTTTTAAAAAGAGTCGTTATGAATTTAGTTTTTTTTTTTATAAATTTAGTCTTTATTTTTGGAAATAAAAATAAGAACTAAATTTATAAAACAAAGACTAAAACTATAATGACTTTTTTTAAAAGGATTTTAATCAAACTCATCGTATATAAATCTAATAAAAAAAACAGATAGACATGAAAATTATAAATGTGGGATATTGTCCCCCAATGCCAGCAAATAAATAATTAAAAGCAGCTTTTCTTAAAAATAAAATAAAATAAAATAAAATAATAATAATAATTAAAAGCAGCTAAATCTCATGGCGTTGGATCAGTTTCTGTAACCCACATTGTTCGGATCCAGATTAAATGTGAAACCTAAACTTAAGATTCATGTTATTAATCGGTTTTTTTTGTAATTAACTCGAAACTAGATACAGTGTATGAGTAAAAATGTTACCATGATTTTCCTCGAGATGCATGTTGTAATTTATTGATGTGATTGACACCGTTCTGGTATCCCTACCTCCACCTTCTACTCGAGACGAATGGTGAAGTTACTTGCAAAATTAATCTGAGCATTAGTTGAGGCTGGTGTTAGGGTTAGATGGAATACCTAGAACTCGAGAATAGCCCGACGGCTGCTGCGATACGATTCTCTCTATTTTAACAATCATGGGCGAATTGGGTGGGCCCTTTGTACATTCTCGTAAGTAGGGTTTTCTTAAGGTGCCATCAAAGAAAAGCAATGTGCCCATAGTAGATTTTCTTAAGGTTTTCTCCTAGAGAGAGACTTCTTGTTGCACAACTACAAGTGAGGTGTGTGATTCCAAAGTCTCTAACACCCTTCTCTATTTATAGGGTTGCAAGCCCTCCCCCTCCTCCTAAATGTCCTATACATATAACATGCACCACCATTAATATTCCCACTCTAAATAGGTGTTTTAATTGTTGAATGTGTCCCTAAATTGGACTAGGTTCATTTTTAACTTATTTCTAATAACTAAAATAAGAAATAAAATGTTACCTAGTTTAATTTGTGTAACCTGCCTCCTACATATGCAAAGTTAATTAATATTATAATTTCAAATGAATAAGACCTCATAGCATGTCCAGATTCATTGCCACATCACCCACCCATGATACAAACAGTAAATTATGCAGTATTTAATGTGTAAAAAGGGTAATTAATTTTGGAAATTCCATATTACCCCCCCTCTGTATTTACCCTAATCTTTTATCAAAATTACTGTATGTTAGGTGGGTAACTTGCTATTAAGTAGGATATATTATTTAATTAAGTGCATGTAACATGTATTTTCACATGAACCTACAAAATAAATTAGCTGTTATTGTGAAGCAGTTTAATTTTATATGTGAAATGACTAAAATACTCCTAGATTCTGTATTGAAGAGATATTCGATATGATGATGTTTCCGGGTATGGTGGAGGTAACCTCGAACCAGGCTAATGGATTCAGTGGTTCTTGAAGGACTGTCACTCTTTCCAAAGAAGGCCCTGTAAGATGGAAGGTGGAGGTGGATGAAGGAGAAGAAGAACAAGTATCCTCAGAGAGAGAGAGAGAAAGAGAGTCTTTTTTTTTTGCCAAATTATCTCATGTCCCCTTGAGGCTTACCCTTTGGGGTATTTATAGCCTTACTATCTTGGGGTCTTCCTCATTCCATTTTCTCTTCTAAGAAAGAGACAAGATTAGGGGATATTCTTGACACGTAGCCAGGGGACCATTCTGTTAGGTGTCAGGGCGATTTCTTGACAGAGATCTTCATGATTGGTACGGAAGATATCCTAACGGTATTGCTCGTTCCCTCATGGCCCCTTTCTTTTTTTTTTTATGCAATTGTCCTGGCGAGGGTGCCCTGGGAGAGGGCTGATTTTTTGATATGTATGTTATTTATACTATTTAGATCATATCTAAAAAAATCAGCTCAATCGGAGTCCTCTAGCACCCTCTAGCACCATGAACACTTAATTTAGACTTTAATAGTATGAATGAACGGCTGACATTTAAAGTGATTTGTTTAGAGGGTTAGATATCTCTGATTAAGCTGATTTTTTGTGGACATCTTATAAATAATGATAATATTATTCTTACAAAAATTTAGCTGATTTGAAGACCTGTAACTTGCAAAAAAATCCCTTAAAAAACATCCTTATCGTATGCCCTTAGGGCACACGTTAACAAGACCCAAGTCGGGCCTTACTGTAGTGGCACCCTACCTCCAAGGGATGGCGCTCTAGCTCCCTCCCCAGTGTTCTTTCCTGTCTAGTCCTCCGATCCTTTCCATCTCGTTTGACCCCCTCTAGAATAAAGTTAAACCTTCACGCCTTGTGGTGAGTTTTCCCTAAATAGGCGAAAATGCCTTGGTGGTGATCTAGTGGCGCCTGTGCGGCGCCCTCGTAGCACCTACATGGCACCGTAAAAAAAGCAGCTAATACAGATTCAACAAAAATATCCTTTTGTCTCAATGTGTAAATGTCATTACCTGGATCCTCAATTACTGTTAGAATTCAATCAATTTTTGATGAGATTAAAAGTTTTAAAATAAATAGAATTTAATTTTGTGAAAATAATTTACGTAATGTTGATAAAATTCTCGTTAAAAATATTTAGCCCTTGTATTCCATAGGCCATATTGTCTTCCCAAGGTCCCACACTTGCGTCCCCCTAGCGTTACTCATATATGTACTGTGTACAAATATATAACGCACTTGCTATCGGCTCATATAAAATTAAGAAAAAAAAACTTTTAAGATACTCCTGCAAAACCAAAAGCAGCCCAGCCTAAACACTAAACGATAATGCTAAACTTACAGTAAAATCTTACATAATTTCCTACAGAAAATTAATTTGATGGCGAAACTGTTTTTTATGTACAATCGTATTTCGCATCCATTCCAAAGTAATATGCATTCTTCACAGATTGTGTCTTTGGTAGAAAACTCTGTTAGGCTTTTCGACATTACCGAATACTAAAAAGGTTGTTGCAATTGACAAGGCAACATGCAGCAACTTCCATGTCGGGGGGCCAGCCCTCAGCTAAATTGACTCATTATAAAAAGAAGAAGAAGAAATAATTGAAGTTTAAAACCATTAAGAGTCAATTAATTAAGATTACATTAGTCCTCATGAAACCCGAATTTTGTCAGATGGCTACATTTAGAAGCACGTGTTTACAAAACAACAATTTTAACATTTATAATTAATGCACATAGGCGTTTGGCTCGATAGTTGTGCATCACTCCCATAAATCTTTAGTAGTTGGATGTCTTAATCTGATAATAAATATATGTACGCTGTTATTTGCAATTTCTCTGTACCTATTAGTAGGTGTATTTTCTGCATTCGTTGGTGACGATATTCTTAGCGGTCCACATAGAATGCATCGATGGACTTATTTTTAGTGATGATGATCAACATGATGAGGAGTACATAGTTACTTGAAATCAACCTATTCTAAAATTTCTAATCTCAAATCTACTTATTTTAAATCAACGGTCAAAATAAAAGTTTAAAACTTGCAAAATTTCTAAGGGCTAATTTCAGGGAGTTAGAAGTTTTAGAACGAGCTTATTTTTTAATATGATGAAGTACATAGTAATGAGAACATCTTCTACAAAAATTAGCTCCTTAATGCATTACATGTAAGCCCCACAAGCGAGAGAATTTTATAAAAGGGATATATAACCTGATGCATAATTAATTATTGGGTGATATACAATATTTATGTACCCACAAATTTTAGTGGGTTCCAAACAAGGCCTTACATGACTCATTTCTCAGTTTTTCACACACACTAATACAAAATAATATTTTTATTAGACTATAAATTATTCCAAATTTCACCAATATAGGAGATTTATGTAAAAACATCCAAATTAACAACTCCATTGAAAATAAATAAGTGCTCACGTCAACATAAATATATATTTAATTAGCATATCTTAATTTTTTCTTATACCTAATGGTCTCTTTACTTAAGCTGGTGGGGTGATGTATGATAGTTAGGTGTGTACTTAGAAACGACTTACAATTAATTTTAGAACTTTAATATTATTCAAAATGTACTTCATTTTTAGTCGGTGGATCAAACTACACTCAACTATACACTCTACATATATGCATATCTAGAAGTCGTCTTTATGTTTTTTGCTTGATCAACAAAAAAAAAAAAAAATCAATTGAGAAAGTCCTCTTTAGCTATATATAAAGAAAGATAAGCTAGTATGTTTTCTAATATTTTAGAGAGGGATTTTGTAGGGAATAGAGATTTGTTCGAAAATTTATTCTCAACCGTATTATGAATTTAACTAGTTTCCTATAGATTTTCTTAGTTTGGTTCGACATGAGATAGAGGTGTCTTGCCGTGCCAACTTAGTTGAGATTTATCATGTTATAAATTTAACCGGTTATTTAACAAATTTAAGATTCCTATAAAGTCTCTTTCTAAAATCTTACATCCAAACATATTATAAGGGGTAAATCTTTAATTTTGAACTTCAAACCTATTAAGTGGTAGAAGCTGTTTTCAATCACTTACTACTACTTAAGAGTTTAAGGTCTAAGAATAAAGATTTGTCTTTTACTACCACTAGTTAATGGTTGAAAATAAAAACTATTTTGTGTGGACGTGCCATTAATTAGTAGCAAAAATAAAATCACCCCCTAACTTTATTTTCAACTAAGTACAAGATTACTTTAAGCTACTTTCCATGCACAATCCTAATCAACACGTTATCTCTAAATATTATATGAGTACTCATATTATATATGGATTTTGTTAACATGTGCCCTTAGGCACATGTTAAGCTTTTAGGTTTTGTGTTTTGTTTAGTTTCTTAAGGTTGTCCAAATTGGCTGGTTTTTTGATATGTATATTATTTATACTATTTGGATCATATCTAAAAAAATCAGCTCAATCGGAGTCCTTTAGCACCCTCTAGCACCATGAAAACTTAATTTAGACTTTAATAGTATGAATGAACGGCTGACATTTAAAGTGATTTGTTTAGAGAGTTAGATATCTCTGATTGAGCTAATTTTTTGTGGATATCTTATAAATAATGATAATATTATGTTTACAAAAATTTAGCTGATTTGAAGACCTGTAACTTGCAAAAAAATCCCTTCAAAAGCATCCTTATCGTGTGCCCTAAGGGCACACGTTAACAAGACCCATTATATATAATCAAATCCAAGTTCTCTCTGTACACAATTTCCCATGAAAGTCCTCAAAAAAAAAAAATCCCCTGAAAGTATGTGTGTTTGATAAGGTCCTACTTTAGAAACATAAAAATTGGTCAAAGATCGATGAAAGATACAAAGAAGGATCCTTATTAATTAATTAGTATGTATTATTTTTTTTTCTTGACTTTTTTTCGTAAAAGGAAAAGAAAAGGAAAAAAGAAATTAAAATTGAAATCGAAAATTTTGAAAACATGGATGATTTAATTAGACGACCAAATTTTTTTTTTTTTGATAGAAAAACCAAAATGTTTGGAAACCCTAAAAGTCGAACCAAATGTTTAATTAGTATGATGACTTTTTAAGTTCCTTCAAAAACAAGGAGTTAATTATTCCAAGTCGGACTCATGGGTTATGACCTGTGGGTGACTAGAATGTCATCCAATCGTTATCGTGATTGCCACATGTCATCCATGGAATGCATTTGATTTTTAATTCATTTTTTGAATTAAAATATTAAGTTAGCAAGTGGGAAGCTAATTTCTTATGTTTAATTTGTTTGTTTTGTCTTTTGGGCAGATTGGTTAATGTTAAACAAGTGAATAACTATTTTTAGGGTTCCAATAATAAGAAAGAAAACACTTTTTTTTTTTTTT
>MVGT01004037.1:540498-561406 GCA_002174775.1 Macleaya cordata | reverse complement strand
TTTTGTAACTTTCTCAATTCAGTGGATTGACGTTGTGGGTTTAGTAGTTTAATTATGAGTAAAATAGTTTTTAAATATATATATATATATATATTTAATGTATTCAAGACTAGATAGTGTTTTTCAAAGAAAATGTAGTCCAGTGGATGAAATTGACTAATAACCATAGTTTTTGGTGAAATAACCGTCTGGAGTTTCTCTTTGGAGTTAGTTATGTATTATTTATAGATGTTACCAAACTTTCTTTTGGTTGTTTAGTCATCCAGCAGCTTTGACACGGTGGTAGTGAGATGGAAATAAACCCTTTTTTTTTAGCCTCCTAAAAAATTTTGTTTGGTTTTTCCTTTTCTTCTTTTGTTTTGTTTGTCTGTTTGGGAACGTTTTGAAGTTTGTAATTATGCTCTTTGAAGTTTGAACAATAAAAAATTATACAGAAAAAAAATATTACCAACTGGTGACTAGCTAGTCCAATGGTACAAGGTATTAGGGACAGTGGGCCCATCTATAAATATTAAATATAAAATTGACACGTATTTGAAGTATTCAAATTCAATCGGTAGCACGAATTGAAAAAGAAAAAATTCGTACTAGCCCTGAAGGAGAGTATTAGCAAGCCTACCTTTGGATATTTGTATAAATATAATACTAACAACGCTCTCTACAAACTTAAATTTTTAGAAAAAAAAAATGATGTTCAACAAAAAAAGTATGCGGTATGCCTCCCTACGAGGTGCCACATCATCAGGCGGCCTATTTTAATTGTGTTGGACTAGCATTCTCATAAAAAAAAAAAAAAACTAAATTAGTACTGTTAGCAACTTCCTAAACGTCAAACTCTGAACTGCGTGGGATAACATAATAGAACTTTTCTTTAACAGAAAGAGCCTACTACTAACTACTGGGAAAAAATGGTGCTGTTACTACCAGGAAATTCTGTCTTTTTTTTTTTTCCTCTAGCTAGGCAGGAAATTCTATTTATGTTTGTTGAAAAGGACGTCCAAAAGGAAATAATTGAGGAACACTGCTCTGTAGAGTTTGAAAATGAAACCCACAAGGCCCCTAACAGCAGCAGCAGCAGCAGCAGCTAGTTAGAAAAAAATGTATGTATGAGTAATATTCTAGAATGATGAAAACCAAGAGGACAATTATAATTAATTAAAAACATTCACTTTGTTTCTAACTAGTTCCCTTCCCTTCCCTTCGTTGTAACTTTTCTAATTCAGTACTATATATCTCTGGGGCACATGTTAACAAGACCCTATATCTCTTTCATTAACGTAAGACTTCCAACAATTTGTCTTGTCTAGTCTAGTCTAGTCTAGTCTACTCTAAAAAAAAGAAAAGTAAACGAAGGAAGGAAGAAAGAGAGTAGAACTTTACAACCGTAGGTGCTCGGTTGTTTTATTTTCCTAAATGTAGATCAGACTTTATGATAAGAATTAATTATTTGTTGCATTTCCATCAAAAAAAAAAAAAAAAATTTGTTGCATTGGCGATGTTTAATCCTTAATTTTGGGGTGAAAAAAAAGAAGAAGAAGATTTGGGGTGAGAGAGGCTCGAACTCTCGACCTCAGGATCACTCTTTTAGCTATGAGACCTACGCGCTAGCCAACTGCGCCACCACCCCTTCGTTGATAACTATACTTTTTAGATTTTTAAAATGAAATTTAGTCTTCCGAATAGATTTTTTTTTTTCAAATGGGTTTTAGATGTTTTCAACGTAAGTAAATCTGGCTGAAAATAATCTATTTACCAAATTGTATGGACTATGGAGCGAAAAACTAGACTTTGGGCTCAGTGCTTGGCATATCAAGGTTGCCCATTTTCACATTGATTGATACTTTTGAAGCACTGACATGACGAGAGGACACAGTACCAGTTTTATTTTTTTAATTTTTCAACTAAAAACAAAACACCACAATTCTTTTCCTTTGGAGGACTGGAGGCATTAGACTTCTACTAGTGTTCAAAGACTAGTACTTTACTATTATAACCATGCGTCAGCCACTGTATTCAGGCCCGTCCCCGAAACTGAGCCCCAATACTTCTGGATGAGCTCAACTCAATCCGTGGGGGTGGTTTGGTCGAGTCCAACTTTTACGTGGAAGATGTCAATGCAAACAACACTACTTGATTGGGCCACAAAAAATGAAAATCCTAACATGAAACAATAGAAAAACATTCTTTGATTCCATAATCGCTTGTATTGGACGACGATTTTCAACATTTTTTGTTCTGTTCACATCCAAAGCAAGAAAAGTATCAAGATTTTTGGGATGTTGGCATAGCCAGAGACACTCCCTGGCTTGGTAAATCCTTCCATTGTTGAGTCACTGTTTTGATTTGGGTGTAAAACTGCATTCCCGCCTTGCCTGCAATCCAGAAGATAATTTAGATCCCCACCATGCTAAAAAGGTCAAAACAGCTACCAAATACTACAGAATGAACACTCCGATTCAAAAAAAAAAATACTACAGAATGAACACGTAAAACAGAAAGAAGCTCTTACCATAGAAATTGAGATCGCCAGCAAAAGATGCCTTGGATCCAGTGAATGAGAAAAATGGAAGAGGAACTGGGATTGGAACGTTAATGCCCACCTGAATAGACGATAAACAGACCCCAAAAAAAGTCCCATTTCATGTCAGGAAATGAATATGCTAGTTATAAATCATTAGAAGGATAATTGGAATGATCTTGGGACAGGAGCCAAGCTATCTGATTTAACAAAAGAAAAAAGGCTGGGGCCGAGCTATTTTTGATTTATTGTATTTGGTAAAAATGTTTCACTAACCTGGCCTGCTTCAATTTCATTCTGGAATTTCCTTGCAGCAACACCGGATGTGGTAAATATTGATGCTCCATTACCATATCTGTAATAAAAACATGATGGAAATTTAATGCAAGAGCTCTAGAGATTCAATAGGAATATAAACAAGCGAGGGAGTGGGCCGTGGGGAGTACTTGTTTCTGTTAACAATGTCTATAGCTTCTTCTAGACTGTCAGCCTTACATCGGTGTGGCAAGAAAAAGAACAGATGTTAGTAGATCTCCACCAGTTTAATCCACACAGAATTTGATAAGATGGGAAAATGAGGATTATCAAAAAAATAACAACAATACTTAAGAGAAATGAGACCAGTAGTAATTAGCAAACCTGCATGCAGAGGAGAACAGGACCAAAGATTTCCTCCTGCCCAAAATCACGTACTAAGTTAAACATAGCAAGGTCTTGGCTCAACCCTTCTTCAACTGAGAATCAATGATAATCCAGGTTTGTCCAAACCAAAAACACGAAAGAGGGGTCAAAGAAAAAGAGAGATACCTCATAGCACTCCATGTTGCTAGTCACATTGGATAAAATGGTAGGACCGACAAAGTTGCCATGCTCGTAGCCTGGAACCTATTTTGCATCAGTGAGATTTAGAATTATTCAGATATTTCTAAAGCCATGCTGCTTTGAGAAGGGGAGGTTGTCTACCAAAACCAATAAATTATTCCCCTCAAAAAAAAAAAAAAAAGAACAAGAAATTATGCAGTCCAAGATAGGCTGACAAGAATCAATGTTTTGTTACTACAATAGTTGCACCTAGCTTAAATCATAACTACCAATATGCAAAGATATGGTCCTGACCTCATATAAGTATACACAGGTTACACAAACTAAAAAGAGCTAGGTGTTAACTTCTTTCACAGCACGAGAATTTGAAAAAGCATCCGTACTGATGAATAATTGCTCCCTTGAGCTAGGTGGCAGACTCCGAGTCATACAAAATATTCTGGCCCTTAAGAGTTCACTGTCGCTATCATGGTCATGGTAAACAAACTTGTGTGCCTAAATCTTAATGTTTTCAGTTAAGTTTCACTTGTAGCAATTAGCAATTTCTGCAGTTCTTTCAATTTCTAAAAGAACTCAATTGGTGAGATAGAGGATTTTATCAGAAAAAGAATGGATCTCCAATAAAGCAAGTCATTTATAAATATGAACATGTTTGGCATTCTAGCAGAACATGCACTTATTAGCATTATTCAGGGTTGGAAAGAAGGATATAGATAGATACCACAACATTTCTCCCATCAAGTACAAGTCTAGCACCACTTTCAACGCCAGTTTGGATCAATCTGCATATTCGATCCTTTGCCTGTGCATAACAAAAGTATGTTAAAGCAACAGAAAATCACACGTATGGCAGTCAGGCTTTATACGCATGTACACATGTAGAAACGAAGTGATCAGAGAACTGTACCTACACTCCAGTCAGAGAAGTAGAACATTTTAAGATAAAAGTTACAGAAAGCAAATAACTTTCAATCTTATCATCAATGTCCAATAAGATGGCTCAGGTTAATTTGTCTAATTTTTTAAGCTATTTAAGCACCTGTTTGCTAATCACTGGACCAAGGTCTGTATCAGGCTCAGATCCTGCATTTACTTTAAGAGATTTGGCACGCTCCACAAGCCCCTCTTCCCTAGAAAGTCAAGTGTTTAAGATTAGAAATAGGGACAAGAGTTCTGAGTAAACACGCACCTACCATTGCAACATTTTATATTGAAAGAGTGCACAAATACTTCAAAAAGTGGAGGGCAAAGCATTGCAAATAGCTAAAATCTTTGTACCATGGTTTTGAGTCTCCGACAAAAACAACTGTGCTGAGAGCCATGCACCTCTGCCCTGCAGCACCAAAACCAGCGGCAGCTAGGGCATTCAAAGTAGCATCTATGCTTGCATCAGGCATGACAATTGCGTGATTTTTGGCTCCCATATTGGACTGAAGACAAAACTCTGTCAGGTAGCTAATTCAAGTATAACTCAAATAATATGTGGTATAAGGAAACATATTGTTCTCAAACAATTAATAAAATAAAATAAGCAAACATAGTTAAGAAGTGAAGACCACAAGCTTCGTATACAACATTTACCTGAACACGTTTCCCTTTAGCTGCTGCTCTTGCATATATATGCATGCCAGCCTAGAAAACAGATAAGCAGTGTAACTTATAAATATCAAGTAATACCACAATTGATGCCATATTCATCACGGCGATCAGACAATGCAGTTAAATAAACCATACTCAAATTGAACAACAAAGAAAGATATAAGCAAGTATTCAATTGTCTTGAACAAATCAGAATTCGTGAGAGGAGAAATGGATGATCCAGGAATGTTTGCACCGAGAAAGGTCTTGACTTCCATAACATCGTTCAAATATAGAAGCACCATACATAAATTAGTACGATGAGTGCATGCTAAAGCTGAAACTTACTGTATTTGAACCAACAAATGATACAGCCTTGATGTCATTGTCATCACAAATATTATTAACAATGTCCTGCCAAAATTTAATAGCAAAGAAATTGTTGTCAGTGGTAGAAAAATTAACTCATTTGAAGGAAAAAAAACCAAGATAGCCGAATGCCCGAATGTCTTCAACTAGAAATTTAACTCATCCTAAGCAATGGCATGGAATCTCAGTTGATTGTGTAGTTCTAAACAAATATGGAAGCAAATGGTCGAAGAGGTGCACAAATTTAAGTAAATAAAAGTACATAAGGAAACTAAATTACTAAAGACAAAGCTTACGTTGGTGCCATGAACAATGTTTAAGACACCACTAGGCAAACCAGCTTCCATTGCCAGTTCGGCGAGTATCATAGAAGCCCCTGAGAACACCAATTAATGAATGAATTAACTACAGAAAGTAACAAAAGTAAAGGAAATGGTTTATACGAGTAAAAGTGTAGGGAACAGAATTTGTGTTGGCAAACCCCAAATAATTGCAGAAAGGTTACATATAATTATAATGAGATTGAGTGGAAAGTTTGAAAAGTGGACATTAGAGTGAAAAGAAAGCACAGGAACAGAATTTATGTGCCCAATGGAAATTAAAAGCAGCCAACTTATAACTAAAAGAGGGTTCATTTTAGAAAGAATGACATAGTCAAAACACTAAATATATCTTTTCAATTGACCAATAGCAAATGCTATGCCTATTTGGAAGGGATAAATGGTATGATGGTTATAAATTATGTAACACAATAATAGGAGAGTAACAACACCTGGATCTTTCTCTGATGGCTTTAAAACATAAGTGTTTCCACATGTAACTGCCATTGGGAACATCTGCAGAAATCAGAGAGTTGATACTTAAAACAATATTGATCAGTATTCACATGTATGTGTGGGAAAAAGACAAACATAATTCAAGTTTATGGCATGTCAGTATCCAGATAGACTATGTTGTTGTTGTGCACGTGTCTATTTCTTGATATATACCCATAAACTCTTGTTATATGTATTGATATGCCTCCCTCTAACGATTCGAGCTTTTAGAGTAAGTCGTTGGTAACATGGTACCCTAGCTTAAAAGTCTCTAGTGGTGGTGGGCTCAAGCATCCAACGTAGCACTGAGGGAGAGTTATGTTGTGTGTGTGTGTGTGTGTCAACTTCAGTTATGATTGAAACCAAAGAAGTAGAAAATGTAGAAACCAGCATTCATACCCATAATGGAATCATTGCAGGAAAATTGAAAGGGCATATCCCAGCACAAACCCCGAGAGGTTCCCTGATACTGTATGTATCAATTCCATTTGACACATTAGAGACGTATTCCCCCATTTGAAGAGTTGCCATTCCACAAGCATGCTCAACCACCTCTACAATAACAACCCAAGATTTCAAACAGATCAATTATCACATCTCAGCTTAGTTTAACTACAAATCATGTGATGAGAAGCTCCCTAACCTAACCCACGGAACACATCACCATGGGCATCCTTCAATGTCTTCCCCTGTTCTGTAGTTATATTCATAGCCAGTTTATCCTGGATTGAAAATACATTATCAATACTAAGAACAACTTAAAAAAAGATAACAAAGAAACTAAGAAATTGTTAAATGAATTTGGGCCAACCCCCGTTTGTCCCTCAGAATATATAATGTATATTTTTACTCCTCTAACAATTCGAGCTTTTAGAGAAAGTAGTTGTTAACTTGGTATCAGTGCGGAAAGTCCAAAGAGGTCATGGGGATAAGTCCAAGCGAAAGCACTAAGCAAAAAATGTTGTTGAAATAACACCCACGCACTAACAATTTGGAGTATTAGAACGTGGGCTACCCTCAGTTAGACCCACTTAAGCATTTGATACTTATTACTTCTTTCTCAAACAGTTCGAGCTATTACAGTAAGTGGTTGTTATAAAATATCTCATTCTCAAGTATATATCATACTTCAATAATTACAGATTACTCACAATGTCTCTACGGATGAGCTCTTGAAGCTTAAACATAATCCGCTGGCGAGTAGTGATCGGTGTGTTTTTCCATGACGGGAAGGCTTGTTTTGCCGCACTAACTGCAGCTTTGAATTCCTCATTTGTTGTTAATGGCACTTGAGAAACTACCTCTTGAGTAGCCTATACAAAAATTAACAACAACAATAACAACAACAAAATGTTTAAAAACGGAAGAGAAACATCGATTTAGCTTTTACTTAATTCAATCGGAAATTAAACATAAATTATTTATCATATCTTACAGGGTTTAGAACATCGATCGTTTTACTCGCTTGGGAATCCAAAAATTGTCCGCCAATAAGATTCCTAACCCTCTGCTTTATAAATTCAAGGTAACGAAACACAAAAATTGTGAACTCATAAGTTCGATACTTCGATCAATAACAAAAACAGATACAGTAAATAATCTAAAAATTAAGATTCATAGAGAGAGAAAGAGTTACAGGAGGGTTTCGGTGGCTGGGAATTGAATCGGTGGCTGTAGAGAAATGTGAGATTCCGAGAGCAGGAATCTGAGATTTCATCGGTTTAATCAAGCTTCTACCTGAAATCCAAAAAAAAAAACAAGAGATTTTCTTAATCATGATCGTAGTAGAGAACAATTAGGGTTTTGGTGATATGGATAAGATTCATCAATAAAACAGTCGTCATCAAGAAGAAGAATTCATCACTACCTCGTCGAAGCGAAAACTGCAACATCTTTTTTTCTCTCTCTTTTATTTTTGTGTGCTTACTCTTCTTCTACTAGACTCGCACGCACGGCGCCTACTCTTACAGCAGCCATTTTATAGGCACGTGCTTATATGGGCTAACTTGTAAATGGCCGGATCGTTCGGGTCCGAATAGAGTTAACTCAGTCCAGATCGACATTGAAATGCTGCAAGTCAACAAAAATTGAGAGTCAAATCGTTGAATGAGATGAGATGAGATGGAACAACTTAGACCCAATCAGCCCTTGTCGGGCCCACAGAAGTGTACATGGGTAACAAGACCAGTCTTTTGATGTACCTCGAGATTTGCGCGTGTGAAGTTTTGAATCTTGTGATCGTGAAGAATGGAGAATCATTTGGATGAAGATTGGAGCCGACAATTATTCAGTGTTACACCGTGGAAATATTATCATTTGCAATATAAAAATACATCGACCAAAACCTAATCCTCATCTCTATTATTAATTAAAAGAAAAATGCAATTCGATCGAGCAGGTACACAGGTTCGAATTATTGAAGCCAGACCCGAGCTCGCTCAGCTAAGAGCATCCACAGTGGTAAGGTATTTTTGGATTTTACTCTACCAAAGTTGAGTAGTGGATAAGGTAAAATCCATATTATACCTTACGAGAGCAATCCGTAAGCTAAATTTAGCTTTCTCCAAATTCGTCTGCAGAAATTTTAGCGAGGCGGGCAACTGACACTACGCCTGAGACGAGACGCAGAGGAAGGTCCGCGCCCATTGTTGGGCGTAGAGTGGAAGGTCCGCGCCCATTGTTGGGCGTAGAGCAAACTCTACGCCCAACACTTTTTTTCTTTTTTTTTAATATATAAATGATGGGGCGTGGAGGAAGCTCCACGCCTAGCGTCAAGAGGGATACATACGTAATTAAAATAGAGGGACATTGATGTAAATTAAGAAAATGAAAAAAAAATTAAAAAAAAAAACCAGGCGTGGAGGTCAGACGTGGTGTAAGCACCACGTCTGATGGTTTTTTTTAATTTTTTTTAATCTTTTTAATATTACTTCTACGTCCTAAAATTTTTTTTTATTAATTCTTTAACAAAAATTTTAACTACCTCCACTACTCAACTAGGTCATATATGCTAAAATCCAATAAGCTAAAAATCTATTTTAGCTTACATGATTGTGGATGCTCTAAGGAGGTTAGGTCTGTTTCGAACCCAAATCACAAAACTGAGACCCAGTTGGTTGGGTTAGTCTTTGGAATTTTAAATCCCATCTACACCCGCCTATATATGAGACTCATACGGAGATGATTTTAAGACTGATTAAGATTTACTTGATGCTTAAATTATCGTCACAAAAAAATAAAAAATTTTAGTTGGCCCAATGGTTTGTTATCCCTCCACTTTGAGGTGAGGTCTTGGATTCGAGTCTTCCTACAGTGATTCGTATGGCTCTTTCCATGTAATTAATTTGTCAGGTGTTGCGAACCTGATAAAATCATATTACATAAAAAAATCAGCTCTTAGGTCTAGGAGACCCATAGGCTGGTGTGAACAGAGTGTTGACATAAGGTGAGATTCGGAGTGTTTACCATAGAGAGATTTAGTCCATAGCAAAGGCCCTCAAAGTCTCAAGTTCTTTATCTAGGCCTAGAAATTAATTAAGTAGGCCTTTTAAGAAACTCCTCAACGCCCAAGCCTAAGTCCAAGTCCGGCTGCAGGACATCTGTGATCTGTCAAGTAAAGAAGCCAAATGAGTGGTAGGTCTAGAATTGGTGCATGTTTGCCAAGTGTATGAAGAAGAAATGGGTTTATATAGAGCTAAACAGACAAGGTGGGCCAGGGGGAGAGGTGGGGTTGCAAATGATGATGGAGGTTGGTGTGTTACTCGGAAGAAGCCAAAAAGGGTGACGAAATTGAACGCATTTTTCTCGTTTTAGGTTACTCCTGCTCACACTCTCTCTCTAGCCGTTAGATTTCATCACCAAACACAAGAAAACAAAAAACGGAAACCGAAACCAAACAAAACGATTTCTTGGAGTCGTTTGTTTGTTCATGAACTTCACTACTCCTTTTAGATCATCAGAGTTTTTTTTGATTGAATACGTTGGCTTCGCAACTACTACTACTCACCACATTATGAGCATGGCATGCTCTAGTATATAATTTTGTACAATATGAATATGAGTGGTCCCACAAGCTAGCATCATAAAGGTTTGAAGGTCCTTTCACCGCTTAGTACTGTACTTATGGCCCACCGCCCACAATCTGGCAATTTTAACCGTTCATGAGTCGCAATCCAGTATCACACCAACTGTGGGCCCTTAGAATGCAATATCTACATTTTAATTGATGTTAAATGACTAAATATGTGTGGTGAATTAACAATAATACGTTTTGGACAGATGGTTTAATAAAATATGTGTCAGACGTTTATGTAGCAGAGTGGAATCTATCATTTTTTCCTCCCAAAAATGTTTTGAAGGATTTTCCAACTTATATGGAAGTGGAACTGACTATGCTAAATAAATATTAGGCATAGCTTTTGTAACTTGGTCGGTCTAAACAATACTACTCGTAAATACATACACATATACATTTTTTTTGGATCTAAATTCTAAAGAGTTGGGGTGTGTTTGGGTCGAGGAAAATGAAGTTAATTAGTGAGAAAACCAAATGATTTTCATGAGAAAAGAAAAGAAATGAAGCCATATTACCTCTTGATAGTTGATTGGGTGAAACACATTTGTTGATTTCTTTAGGTATGATTTTGGAGAAGAATAAATCACCTTTTGCCACATCAAATATTTACAAGGTAAAAATAAACTATTAAAAGTGGCAAAAGCTGATTGACTCTTAAGCTCGCTACACCCTCAAATTTTTTTCGATAATGCTATAATTACAGCAAAATCCTACAGAATTGAAATCCGATGGTAATATATATTCACACATCCTCGTGATTTGCATCAAACCTAAAATTGTTCCTTTCTGTAAATTATTTTGTAGGTTTTTCGGTAGCCCTAGCAATACCAAATTTTTTTAAAGGAGCACTGAGTTCGTTGCAGTAGTTCCGAAAACAAGTTTGCTACGATAAATTCAAATTTTCACACCTTGTTTTAATGATATATTAATTATCTTTTGTCGTCAAATGAGAAATATTATTTGTACAAAAAAATTTAACTAAAAATTTGACAAATAAATGAGGTGGCGAGATAAAAATTACTACTTTTATACTTTTACCATTAAGACACCATCTCTTACTACCTTATTTGTTTATCAATTTTTTGTTGAAATTTTTATTCTTATAGCATTACTCGTGTAAAATATACCTTTAATCATTATCAACCAATCACAACCTATTTAATGTATGTATATAGGTCAAAAAAAATTAAGGCATATTTAATTGGTCTGGACTCTGGGGATGGTATCTTAGGACACCATATTTTGACAAAGTATTTTTGACAAGTGGGTCTTTCACTTTAATCATTCTATGATTAAAACCTATTGACATATCCCTTAATTAAGGATATGCTAGATTATTAATCATCATATTTCAAACCTTGGCATGATTGAAATCCAAGGGTTAGATCACTTGGTAAAAGCTACTGTCCTAGGATCTTAACCCTTTTTCCGACACACTCCTCCTCGATACACAAAAAGATATGAGTTCAAACTTCAAACATGTTTTTAGTGACCATATATATAGTCTCTTCACCATGGAAATGATCATCAATACACAAACAGATCAACATAGCTTGAATTTCTCTAGATATTATATATAGTAATGCTATGGAGAGATATTTCTTATTGGGCCCTTTTGGTATATATGGATGATTTACTCACGGTATAGATTATAGTCACTGAAAATTATATCATTATAAAATAATATAATTTTTGGCAAAGAAAATTTACATAATGAATAAATTATTTTTACTAAAAGATAATTCTTAGATCATCTCAATGTGTACACTTTAGCTACACTAAAAATCCCCTTAAAAATCTTCCCATACCATATTACAACCCATGCACCACCAACGTCATCTCCCCACTAATCTCCATGTGAACTCAAGAGGACCGTGTATCACAGATATGCAGAGAGAGAGAGAGAGAGAGAGAGAGAGAGAGAGAGAGAGAGAGATTAGGTCATGAGCTTCTTGATTGAGAAATGACATGATAACCTCCTTAGTTGCCCCCAACAAAAGTTACAAAATCTGTGAGTTTTCTCACGTAAATCACGCGTTCATGTTGTTGCACTGTGGCAGCTGGATTCATTGCATTCGATCCCTAGCTAACCCTTAACTAGTCTTTTTTCCAATTCCATATATACAATATATTGCTTTTTGATCATCAACTCACACTTTTTCACTTCCCTATCACCTTTTCAGTATTGTTTTTCAAATTTTCTTTTGACAACAGTACCTTTGATCAGGAGTTTCATATATGCAATTTCATCAAACAATTTTTTTTTTTTTTTTGAAAAGATTTCATCAATCAAATTAAAGATGTTTCACATTGTTTTCTTTATTTTCTCTTTTAGTGAAAAGGGTAATTATTTTTTTTTTATCAGCATCTGAGATTCTGTGGAGTTGATGATCTAAGCAGAAAGGAAAGCTAGAGAGAGAAACATGTTAAAAAAAAACCCTTAAAAATGCAAACCCACATAATAAAAAAAATAGATATATAAAACTATAATAATACAGCTAGACTGTATCATCAAAATAGCTAGTTTATAATCTATCCAGCAGAACATGAAAACAGATCACCCACATGTTGGTTTTATTGCTTGATGAATTAAATCTTGTTCTGATCCAACGGCTAGAATATTACAAAGAAATTAATGAAGTAATTAAGACTTTAAGAGAGAGAAAAAGAAAAGACAAAAGAAGCTGAAAGTGGTATTAGAAGTATCTGCAACTTATATGTTAAAAGGGTAGATAGAGAGGCAGAGAGACTGATAGTACAAGTACCAGGCATGCCCTATCTTTATAAGTCTAGAGAGAGAGAGAGTGATCTAGAGAGAGAGAGAGAGAGAGGTGGAAACTGTTGGTACATAGAGGATAAGCTTTTTGCAGTACTGATGATATGGTGAAGAGTACCTTAGTTTTAATTCAAAGAAAAAGAAGGTGAAGACTATAGTTGTGAATGTTTTGAAGCAATTACTCAGACAATGGAGAGAGAGAGAGAGAGAGAGGGAGAGAGAGAGAGAGAGAGAGAGAGAGAGAGAGAGAGAGAGAGAGATTTCAGAGCAGCACACAACTTTATAAGGAAAAATAAAGCAGATAAAAGAAAAAAAAAAAGGAAATATCTTGCACTAATTTTCTCATAACCAAAACTCATGTTAGAACCAGTTCTTTAAGAAAAGTTGTAAACAGATCTTGCTAATATTACATCAGGAAGAGAAAACAATTTCTCTGAAACACAAATCCACAGGGTACTAAAAGGAAGAAATGAAAGATTGGATATTATTGATCTTATTTGAGTGAACCCCATTTCTATAAATGTAGAAAGTAAAGATAGGGCACAGAATAAAGGAGCTAGAGATATGAACTTAACTATACCCCATGAGATGCTCAGCAGCATGGAGAGCAGGCTCTTTCTCCAAAGCACTAAACAGCTTAGAAAGAAGACATGTTTGGCATACAAGGAAACCCTAAGATTCTCTCTCTTTCTCTCTCTCTCTCTCATTCATTCATTCAAATGTTGACAGACTTGCATTCAACTCACTTTCATACCACCACTTTTACAGACACCATCAAATCATACATGCAACTAATAATTATGAAAATCTCTAGAGAGAGAGAGAGAGAGAGAGAGAGAGAGAGAGAGAGAGAGAGAGAGAGAGTGATGAGAGAGAGGAAGCTTTGTCTCTCTTGGCATGGCTGAGGACATCCTAGCTATCAGCTACTGTTGTGTTTTTATTTTGTTCAGTGACAAAGAGCTGAGATTTCAGAACCCCTCCAACAGAGATGATAGTGAGAGTTCTAAAGACTGACTGAACATAAAACAAATCAAAGATGTTTAATGAAGTCTATTTCATAACAGATCCCAAGGAAGGATTGGGAGAGTAATGGGGTAGCATAATTAATTTCAATTCAGAAATTAAGTTGTGGTATATGAAAAATTAAATTCTTACACAATAATATTTGATGATTATCCATTAAAAACTAACCAAGTTGAAATGATGGGTTCATCACATTGATATGAAACTCAAATTAATTACCTGCATAGAGAGAGAAAGAAGAGAGAGAGAGAGAGAGAGAGAGAGAGAGAGAGAGAGAGAGAGCAAATGAGAAAAAGTACCCATTCATCTTCAACTATAATTTCAACTGTAACTTTTCTTTCATCCTACCATAACAACAATGGAGTCTATTTAGTCCATCTTTGCAGGAACACAAAACCAAAAGGGCAGAACATATCAATAACATCATTTCTACAACTCTCAATCACCCTCTCAGATAAGCAAAACCTTCACTTTTGTCATGTTAAGCTGCAACCAAATAACTAAAACTACAAAACCCTAAATGAACAGAAAAGTTAACCAAGAAAAAGAAGGAAAGGAAATTAAAAAAATAAATATGATGAGATGGATTTTCTGAATTTCTCTTTCTGTTTTCCCTTTTTTCTGTCTGACCTTTTTTATGATCTCAATCTCCTTTTACTCAGGCAATCCAGCAAATTGATGATTCAAACCAGTCCAAGCTTGAATCCCATCCCAGCTGCTTCTATTATCATTCTCTTGGTTGCTGTTGTTGTTGGTGGTGGTGTTGGTATTTGGGGTGTTATAACTAGTAGTATTCTCAAAGTACCACTCAGTGTTAGGGTTTCCACCAACATTACCACTCTTTATTGGAATATTACTAACGGCTGAAGCCTCTGGTTTTGACATCTCCAGATTCTGAAACAAAATGGGTTGTGGTTTTTGTGTCTGATCATGATCAGTAGTTTCATGCAAATCAATATGATTACTCTCCTTCTGATTATTATTCTGATCACCACCACCAAAAAGCATCTCCAATCTCTGTTTTTGTAACTTCCAGTGCAAGTCTTGGTTTATACAACTCAAAGACTCAATTGAAGATGCAAGATTACTATGAACATTTAATGAATTACCAGCCATATCTGCTTGAATCATCCCTCCTCCATTAGTAAGAACTGAAGAACCAGCCGGGAAATTAAAACCCATAAAAGAAGGATTATTAGTAGATGAGATATGATGATGATCTCCATATGAAGCAAACTGATGATGATTATTATAAACCCCACTTGTTGAAGAATGAGGTCTTGATGAGAAAGGAAGTACTGATCCTGCTACTCCAAGTTGAAACTCCATGGATGGAGATGAGATCCCATGTTGATGATGAAAGAACTTCAATCCACCAATATTTTCTGATGATGATGAAGGGGAGTAATCTTTTGAATAATCAGCAGAGAGTCTAGAACTGGACGATGATTTAGTTTTCTTAGTGTTTTTACGACAACCGCCGCCGATGGGAACGTTGCGTAAAGCACCGCCTCTAGTCCAATATCTTCTACATGTCTTGCAGAAGTGCCTTGGTTGTGTGAGACTGTAATTGTTGTAGTAACAGAATTTGGTGTTTGAAGAATCACATCTTGGGCATTTCAGAGCTTGCTGCTCTGGTGGCTGCTGCTGATGCTTTACTGATCCAGTTTTTCGGCTTCCCGGCGCCGCGCTTTGGTTCTCATCAGTATTCATGGGTTTTGCCGGAATATTAGTAGAAGACATCATCTCTACTTGGACTAGTACTTAATTATTTAAGTGAGAGAAACCCAAATGAAGAGAGATGGAGAAGATAAGATTTGGGTGTTATTTGTTTGGTTTAGTTTCCTGTTGGAGAAGCAAAGAAACCAAGGAGTTCATGAATTAATGGTTTCATGCATGAGATTGAGATGTTGATGTATGGGTGCTAGCTTGTGATCTTCATCAAAGAAGCAGGGGAGAATTAGAAGTAGAAGTAGAAGATAAATTTGTGGTAAGAGAAGGTTTGGATCTGAGAGAATAAATGAAGAAACATGAGGGAAAAGAAAAGCAAGAAAATAGAGAGGGAGGATATGGAGAGCAAACTTCATCACAAAAAGTGTTTGTATATATATAGCTAGCTAAGAGATCTAGAGAGAGAAAGAAGAGAGAGAGAGAGTAGTGAACCTGATCTGGCAGGGAGAGACCACATTTACGACAAAACAAATGGGATGGATGTATGATGTTTTGACGATCGATAATTAATTGATGGATGATAAATTTACATGAAGATGAAATTTTGCTTCACTTGGGAGGAGCAAAGTCAGTAGCCAAAAAATGTTACATCGTCGACCCATGTTAGACTTGGCAAAATCTGACCCAGCCCGCTAACCCGGATCAATCCCGATCCTAATAATTCGGACCAGGTTACCTCATTCCGTCAGTTAAACGGGTAGGATTAAGGTTGGCTTTTATAAATCATCATCACCAAAAATCATACCGTTTCTAAAAATTTTAATTGACTCAAAGTTACCATCTAAAACTTTAATAGTGAAATGGAAGGCTTAAAATTTTACCATGTAGATGAGCGGGTTAGAAGTCTTACAACATTATGACATTATGATTTTCAGCGAAGATGATCTACATGATACATAAATCATCATCACAAAAAACTATCTCGTAGATCATCTCCTAAAAAAATCTTCCCTACCATTACTCTTTTCGAATTGCAATTGGGGCCTACTACTTATATGCTTATTGATGTCGGCAGACGTCATTATGTAACGCAATATTACATATGCATACTATATTTATCAAATATCATTATTATTTTTTGAAGTTAATTAAAAGGATCAAGTTATGTAGCTCGTTATAAAACTTGTAATCCTTTCAAATTAGTTCTTAAAAAATTTACAAGTTTTAAATTTTTATTTTGACCGTTGATTTAAAACAGGTAGATTTGAGGTTAGAAGTTTTAAAATAGGCTGATTTCAGATAACTATGTTCTACTCATCATGTAGATCATTCTCTCAAAAAAATTAGCCTATAGATATATTCCATGTAGACCCCACAAGGAAAAAGGACTATATAATTAAAATTAGGTTTAATTGATACTTTTCTTTTGTTTTTATTTGGTAGCTAGCTAGACAACATAGAATTATTGAAAGCATGTATATTGTCGATGGAACAAACAAGTAAAATCCCAGCAGACCATTGATAGGGATGGTACTGATAGTACTTACTTAGACTAGTAGCTAGGAGAGAGTGTTACAGTGAGAAGGCAACCAACAGCTGCAGTGAGAGTCTGCCACACACAGTAACCTTGTCCATTCCTTCCCATGTTAAGTCCCTTTTAAGTTTGTTTTTAACAAAAACAAGACCACCACCACCCCCAATAAAATCTGACACTTGTTGTAAATTTGTAACAAGTACATCAAACTTAATTTAATTCATCAATTCTTCATCTTCATTAAAATGCAACCTAATCACTGACTCACTCTGATCTGATCGACCCTCTCTAACAAACAAAACTGTGCTACACTGTAGACAATTGCAGCTAGCTATATATGCAAGCTCTGCTCTCCCCATGCATATATGAGTTTGTGTGGGTCCCACATTCTCACACAACCCAAGTTGTTTTGACACGTGTAAGGTCGTGGTGTAAGGGCTTTGATGCAATATTGTTAGCTGAAGTGAAGTTTCATGCACAGATGGATGTTTCATATTCATCTCAATTGTTTGTTCCCATTGTGTTTTGCTTATAGAGAGAGAGAGAGAGAGTTAGAGAGAGAGAGAGAGAGAGAGGGGATGCTTAGTTAGTGGTATACAGTTAAAATAAGACGTCAGAGAGAGCTGCATGCAGAGGAAGTACAATTGAGATGACACTTAAACTGCAAAGATGCCCACCCAATCAGAACTATAACTGGAATTAAATGGATCTGATCTTCTCTTTTTTATTTTCATCTATTATCGTTTTGGTGAAATTTTGGGTACCAGCAGGAGAGATTTATTAATTAATCAGCACATTAGTCCATCAGAATTTTGTTAATAACATGTCCGCCTTTTAAGATTATTCAAATGGATTGATTTATTTTTTTAAATATGTTATTTGCACTATTTTAGATTATATTTAAACAAAATGATGAGCTCAAGGAAATCTATCACGAACCTTTAATCTAAAATTTTATATTATAAATGAACGATTGAAATTTTTAAATTGTTTTTTAAAAGATTAGATATATCTAATTTAGCTAATTTTTTTTTTTTAGAAATCAGCAAAGTGATAATTTTATTATATCTAAAAAAAATTAACTGATTGAAAATCTTTAACTTGCACAAAAAATCTTAAAATTCCAACCTATCGTTTACCCTAACAAGACTCTAAGGGCACTATACAATTCTTCTCTGTTGGTATTTGTTTTCTTTAGAGGCTACTATTTGAGCCCACCAAATGCCAGATGCATATGTGGTATGACGAATTCCACCATTAGATACTTCAAAAAACCGCCTAAATCATGTTTAGAAGATAAATGACAATAGATTCTACTATGCTACATAAGCATTGTGTATTTGGTCAGGCAAACAGTCGGTCCAAAAATATTTATCCGGATTCATTTTATATTTGGAAGCTGACGTAGTCAACCATTTAGTCCATCTGTAAAAGTAAAGCATACCAGATGGTAAAAAACCATGACATGGGGGAGTCGGTAATTTCTTTGTGTGCGAGAAACTGACAATGAGGGAGAGAGAGAGAGAGAGAGAGAGAGAGAGAGAGAGAGAATTGAAACGTACAAGCCCCCGTGCCCGTGGTGTGGGTGGATTCACGTGACGGCAATCTATTCTAGAGAATGGCCCTTTTCCTTCCTTAAAATACCCTTCTAATTTCTTATTCACATTTTTTAGGTTTTGACAAAAACACCAGTTGATATGATCGTACTTAATCTGGATCCTGATGTAGGGGAATTCATATAAGTAATTGAGAAATCTAAGCCCAAGCCCAAATCTAAGTCCTGGAAGAAGAAGAAAAAACAATAGTAGACATGATTGAAATTTCAGATTTCCAATGTTAGAATCGCGTGAAATTCGCACGATCACTTGGAAGCGTCAGGATCTTTAAGATTCATCGCCTTACCATGAATTCTTGAGAATTTAGTCAAATTCCATCGTTTTGACCTTCAAATTCGCAATTTTACTATTTTAGGAATGTTATACTTATTATAACAGTTTCTTTATTTCATTAGGAGTTTTTTTCAGTTAAGTTTCTAATTTGATTTTTTTTTTTTATAAGTTTAGGAAGCTTTAATTATTGAGTCAGGATATATGTACAGGCTTAAATGTACAGGTTAGATGTACGGCCTCCTGTGGGACCCACATGAGGTTGATCTAAGAGCTGATATTTTGTGAAAATGTTCTCCTCATCATGTAGATCATCTTCACCAAAAATCAGCTCATTCTAAAACTTTTAGCCCTACCAAAAGTTGATTAGAATTTGATTAAAAATTAACTGTGAGAAATGAACGATGAGAAAAAGAGACAACTTTTAGTAGGGCTAGAAGTTTTAGAATGAACTGATTTTTGGTGAATATGATCTACATGATGAGTAGAACATTTTCACAAAATATCGGCCCTTAGATCAACCTCATGTGGGCCCCATAAGAGGCTGTACATCTAACCTGTACATTTAAGCCTGTACATATATCCTGACTCTTAATTATTATATAAACAGATGTAAAGGTCAAAATTATTTACATTATTCTACTTTTGTTTAATACAATTTGAATTTTCTCATTAGTTGAAAGCTATTTTTGAGTTCTTCAAATTCTGAACGTATTTTATAATTTCTACTATTGTTTTTAGCTGCATCAGATCCTGACCCTATTGGGGTAGCGGGAAAATTTTGCACCAAAAAAAAAAAAAAAATTTGTATTCTTATTTTAGAACATCGTTTCTATTTGACTTTCTTGAGATCAGACGAAAGATGTACATGTCTTGCTTACTCCTCTTTCTTCAATAAATTTTTTTACCGACCAAAAAAAAATCTTTTCTATTTGGCGTGACAATTTGCACGACGCCTATATGGTAGTAACTTCTCAGTAAAAAGACACACGTTGTGTGCCACATAGGCGTCAAGCCAATGCTAGGGCGAGACTTTTTGGGGAGGTTTTTCTCCTAGGGCACATGAATTTTGACTTCTAGCCATCTCATATACATTGTTAAATTTTGAACGCTACATTTCACCATTAAATTTTGAAGTAATTTTGAAAGGGTTAAAAATTTTATGGTACAATTTTTTGTGATGGTGATTTATATGACGAGGAGATCATTCTTATAAAAATCAGCCCTTAAGTCTTCACTTTATGAGCCACATACAAGAAAAACCTCCCCTTAGCATTACTAATCCAAAATTTTCTTTTGATTTTTTTTGACACAAAAAAATTCCTTTTTGATTTTGAAAACCATAAACTTTAGGACTTCCCTGCCAATGTTGATTTAATTTGTGGGGGGTAACTTTATTCTTTTTTTGAGATCTAATTAAGGTTCGGAACCTCTTTAAGTACCTAATTAGTTCCTGAGGTGTGAGCAAACTTTTCTATCCACACACAATGGGGTAAAATTTTATTGTGGGAGTGGCCATGAGAAAGAATCAAACCCTGGACCTCCATTTGTGGGGGTAACTCGGTATTGATTTCTTGATGACTGTTTAGGGTAGGGGTTTTAGACTCCTCAGGACAAAACAAAAGCTAACCACATATATATTCACACCACACACCAAACCAAACGAAACCAAACAAAACCTTCACGATAACCAACAACAACGATCAATTAATTAATTTAGTTTATATATCAAGTTCGAGTGCCGTCGAGTCGATCAGTTCCTCTATCTGCCTCTACCAAGTAGTACTAGCCCCGACCAGCATGCTTCTTATGGCTGCTGCTTCTACTGTCGTCGCTGCATG
>MVGT01004037.1:515083-533275 GCA_002174775.1 Macleaya cordata | reverse complement strand
TTTTTTTTTTTAACTAAATATAATTTTTTATAAAAAACTAACTTCGTATTTTATGTTAGGTGGTGATTGTATTTTTATTAATTCACATGTGTTGTTTCGATTTTTGACTAAACTGTTATATTTTATACGAAAGTTGTTATTGACAGTTTACATTTTTTTTCACTTCTATCCTAGACTTGGGTATCCATATATTTATCACTTTTATCTTATATTTTGTTTAGGGGTATCCCTATATTAAAAAACATTAAATTTTCATTAAAAAAAATAACTAAAACCTAAAAATCCCTACTTAAAAATCTGCATCCAAACAAATACTTACTAGTGTAGCATCTGCCTCTTAGTAACCGAAACCTTGGTATAGGGGTGACGCTCCCGCTCCTGAACCTTGCGCTCCCGCTCCGAATTACGCTCCGACGCTCCCGCTCTGAATGTATTTTTGAACTAAGAACATTTTTTAAACGGCCGTTCCGACGCTCCCGCTCCCACTTTCGTTCCCGCTCTGACCCGCTCTCTTGTTACTTAGATCTGCCTAATAAAAGAATAAAAGAAACATTGAACAAACCCAACCCTACCAATTTACTTTAATCAATTCGCTGCGCTTCAAAATACATACCACGATAGCTAGGGTAAAAACAGCAGATTTTTTTTTTTTTCAGATATTGCGTACAACGTTTTGTGCAAGTAGACAGTTGCAATTATTACAAGAAGACATTTAGGCCAGGCAATCAATTATCCATGATCCTAATTCTTGAGCTTAATTCAAGGACGTCTACTTCAGATTAGGTAATAAGGGACACATTTTTTAAGCCCAAAATTTTATATGTTCTATCAAAATTATTCATACACTCCCTTACACCCACCGTTTGGCCTATGGTGTGTTGCAGAAATATTCCTCACTTTATCAGTATAAATACTGGATTCAGGTGTACTTTTATTAAGCAATTGTACTAAACAAACATGAACCATTAAATCTAAAACAATATAATACAATAATAGATAAATAAAGAAGCAAGATTGGGGAATTGAATAAATAGTACCATATTAGCATTTATATAATACTTGATGTAAAATTACTGTACATTAAAATAAACATTAAAAATATTATATCTACTACTTTTTTGATTTCCCCCCTTTTTGCCCTTCATTTCCTCCACTCTCTCATTTTCCAATTTCCTTTTTCCTTTTCTTCTCTCCTTTAAACACAATAATATTATCTACAGGAATGTGCTTTTGAGGTCTCATTTCCCCTCCTCCCACTCCACAACCACAAACCCTTTCCATTAACCAAAACCAAATCCTTCATTGGCTTCATGAATGGCCAGAAGCAACCTCTCCTCCAGATGCTGTTTAGAGGGATACTCTGGTAGATCTAACTGGTTGAAACTGCAATTAACAATGGGAATAGAGTTTGGTTAGCTGCCTTACAAACATTTCGGCTACCTAATTGGAAGAGGAAAAAGAAACAGAAACAAAAAGAAAAGCAAGCAACGAGAACATCACAAAATTTATTTGAGACATAAGGGTACAAGTAATACGTTCAGAATGATTAAATTCGTAATAGTCTTCTTTTATTTGATAATGAGGTGTTACAAATATCTATATATACAATTAAAGACTGAAATAAGTGTGAAGACAAGCCAGCATGCGTAAGGCAGCTCCCATGCGTTGATTAAATCGAGTAGACAACCCAGCATGCGTAAGGCAGCTCCCATGTGATGATGAAATCGAGTAGACAAGCCAGCATATGTAAGGTAGCTCCCAAGTTGGGTTTTAGCAGCCAACTTTTTACTGGCGGCCAGGAAAACGGCCGTTAAAGTTAACTTTTACCGGCGATATGAGACGGCCCCCACTAATTATAACTTTTTACCGGCGACCAAAAAAATATCGTCGCTAATTGTAGTTTTTTACCGCCGGCCACATTATTCTCATCGCTATAGAAGTAATTTTTTGCATGAATATTCCGCGGTTCATATACAACGGCCATTTTTCTTGACTGCCGCTAAAATGTATTTTTACTAGTGGTTGAAATGGTCGTTGCTAAATGTCTACAACTTTTACCGGGGGATTTCTGACCCTCGCTAAACCTCTATACATATTACCGACGTTTTCTCGACCCCCACTAAATCTTTGATGCTTTTACCGACCATTCTAACTGACCCCCACCCCCGCTAATACTACGAAATCTACCTATTACTGACAATTTCTCGACCACTCGACTACTTTGGCTCCCGCTTATTTTTTTTCGTCTCCCGCTTATTATTTTGGCTCCCGCTTACTTGTGAACCTATCACCCTATACTATTCTCTCCCACTCTCTCAAAACTTCATCTTCTAAAAAGCTTTTCCTCCACCGCTGTACACACCACCATTTTAGAGAAATCGTCCCACTACAACAGTCATACACACCCCCATTGCCACCACAGCCGCAGGTAACCCTCTTTCTCTGCTCTATTTCTCTCGAGATCTCTCTCAACTCTCTTCTCTCTCTCTCTCTCAAATCCCTCACTCTTCTCTCTCAATCTACTTTCCCTCTCTCTGTTTTATCTTGTTCACCCTGTTCTCTCTTTCGCTCTCCCTGATCTTTGTGCTCTCCCTGCTCTCTCTCAACTCTCTTCTCTCTCGATCTACTCTTTCTCTCTTTCGCCCTGCTCTCCCGTTCTCCCTACTATCTCTGTTCTCCCAGCTCTCTCCCTTTCTCTCTCAAATCTCACTCTCTTCCCTCTCGTTCTACTATCTTTTTAAATTAAGGTTTTCAAAAATCTTTTGGTTAAAGAAGAAATTGGGGTTTCAAAAATTAGGGATTTATCTAGTTTTAGAAATTAGGGTTTTCTAATGTCGTCGGCGGGGAAGGATGAACTCAAGTTTAGATGCAACTCCCGACACTGGCTATTATACTCAGTAGTCTTTTCCCACAGTAGTCTATGGTGTGTTCCCTTTAATTGAGTTATGATGCTTAATTACCTTGTTGTTAAACCTCTTTCTTAACGTCCTTCTTTGGCAGGAAGACATTTAATTTTCCCAAAAATATTTGTTGGATTCCACCATTTGGTTCAGTAATTTCTTTGGAAATTAAATTTCTCTATATTGAGGGTTTTAGAAATTAGGGCTTCAATCATTGTTTATCTAATCTTTGTACATTTGTAATGTTGTTCTTTTTTTGTGCTTAACTGTTAATTTGTTTTTAGATCAACTTCAAAAAAAAAAAAAATTTTGAGGAAAAATTATGGCTTCGATCAAAGTATATGAATGAAACTAATTGATTTTTTTTTTGGTGTTTCCAAGGAAGCTACATGCAGGCTACTTGAGCTTTACTTTCCCCTGCCATTAATGTTAATGATTCTGTCATCAAGAGCAAGGTATAATTTCAACTTTTCGGAACTTCTAGTACCATATCTAATCTACGATTTTCCTTAAGATCTAGGGTTTTATGGTGCTCTATTTTGTTTCCTGATGAAAATTTGTTTATTTTTTCATATTATATATCACTCCTACTATCTTTTGCGAATATTTCTCAACTCTCTTGGTTCATCTACATTCTAATATTGTTTTATAGTTATGTCATATATATGGGTAATACTTTAGTTCAAGGTTTAACTTTTATAGCTATTTGATTAGTGTTCTGATTTTGATTAAGGGTTATATTTTTATTTCAAACTTTCGAATAGTTAAGTTCAATGGTAGTGAAAGCAAGGGTACAACTAGATGGAGTATGCATACTTCTTTTGCAGGTCTATCAGTAGCTCAAGATTTTCATCAATGCATGGCTATGTCATTATCGGGAATGACCATGCCACTGGAAGTTATGCACTGGGTGGACTGGATTCTGAAACGGTTGTTCATGATGTTGATGAAGACTGTAACAATGATCGACCAAGGGAAAATGTAGAAGAAAGTGTGAATGACACCGATGAAGGAGTTGATCAAACTTCTACAAACCCATCTTCTTCAGTCCAGAAAAGGCAACACCGCAAGAAAACAATGATTGATGATGCAGATGATTGGTTCATTCGAATGGATGCTAAGGTAGATCTTATGGTAGAATCAATTAACCCCATGAATTTGTCAAACAGTTGCATGAACAGGTGATGCAGATGGAGGGGTTTAGTTCGACATATCTGAACCGTGCATTTGAGATGTTGCGAAGAGATGTTTTCGGAGCTGAGATTTTTCTGGCTAGAAAGACAGAGTATAGGAAGGTGATATTAGAAGAAATACGAGATAAGATCGGAAATATTTAAAAACTATCTTAGGTTGCTATGCATGTCTGAAACTTATATTTTATATGTGGATGTTCTTACTTTTCTCTTGTTGAACTTAAAAAGTCTAAACAATGTTTTATTTTGGGGTTTGGTGATGGATATATTAGTTTACATGTTAAGTTTTGGACATGAGAATGTTATGTAAACATCACGCATGTTATTTTTATATTAATTATGCAGGTTTTTTACATGGGCCTATATGATCGATATACATAAATTATATATGAATGGCCATATAATCTTATTTATTAATGTTAATTTTATAAATGAAATGCAAATGACTTTGCAGGTGGAAAAATAAAGAAAATTTTTTTTGTGATTTTTTGCATTTGCATGTGTATACCAAGCAGCCTTAAATATTTACAGAACATTTGCAGTGGGCATACAAGCAGCAGCATAAGTTTACCGTAACAAACATCTGCTGCTGTAAACGATTGCAGCGGTAAACGTTTGCCGACAGCAAACATTTCCCGTGCTACTAAGCAGGGCCTAGATTTCTTTGGGTAAGGCTCACACTATGCTAAAAGGCTTACTCTTTTTCTTGCTAAAGATTTAAGGAAACCAATTGTAAGTTCTAGCATAGTTCAATTTAGTGTTACATTTGTTCACATTTAAGTAATTCTGCTATATCATAAAGCTTAAAAGCTTGGTGATCAATTTGTAACTCAGGTTTAGAGAGAAATTGCAGTGTATTCTTGAGGTGGGACTTATTTGATTTGAAGGTGCGGTTGTACATTCGTGATCTCATTACTTGATTTCTCTTTTTATTTTTTGGAGTGGTGATTTTTTTATGTGGTTGTTTATTGCAGTTTGATGGCTTATGTGTGTGTTTCAATCCTTGTTTATGCCATGACCCTTGCCATTTGTAGTTCAGATCTAGAAGTTTTTCCTATATAATTTAAATTTTATTATTTTTTTAGCTATGCCATTGACTAAATAGCAGTAGCACAACACTTGTGTACATTGCACACCCACCTCACTTACCTCTTAGGGGTCTAACTTTGCTGAAATGTTTTTGGCAGCAGCAGTAGTAGCACTATTAGTGATGTTACGTGTTAGCTGCTGGTGCTTCCATTGTGCACAACCAGCACAGACAACTGAATTCACTCTCATTCAGTACTCTTACGAAGCATCTCTTGTACAAGGTAAAATCTTTCATCTAATCAAGTAATACACATTCTTCTTCTTTTTCTTGCACAAAATGAAAACTGAATCTTTTCTCGATCACAAGTGGCACGGGCACCCTCTGCCGTCATAAACGTACAGAAGAACTTATTCAATTCACTTCATTTCATTAACAGTGAAGTTGGTGGATGCACAGTGGTCCTCCTTCATGGACCCATTTCTTCTTTATCTTTTACCTAGCAACGTTTTCTTTCTTTTCTTTTGAATCGCATCTCTTCTTAAGATGTACAATCAATATAGACTGTAGTTTCCAGTGCGCTCTTGTCACTAAAGAGTTTTAAAGAAAAACCAAAGTAAGTACTTAACTTATTAGAAAAGCAAAAAAAAAAGTCTCAATTTTCGTATTTCAAAGATCCGCAAGTCTGAAAAGTAAGAAAAATAAAAACGCAGCAGCAAGGAAGAAAAATCAATATATTGTGTTGGATGGTTCTTATATACCACATCTCAGTCTATAACTGAACATGCTACGAGGAGCGAAAATTTTGTCTATTAATGTTGTCCTGTAATATAGATATATATGTTAGAGTACTCTTAATTAATTTGTTAAGTTGATGATATTGGTTATATATATATATATATATGAGATGCAGATGGCAAGCAAAGCTTGAGAGTGTAGCCCTAAGATTTGGACTTATAGGGAACATATGCTTAACCTTCCTCTTTTTCCTGGTGGCTCAAGGATTGTCGGTGCTGCCACTGGTAGGGCTGACATCTGAAGCAAGCATCAAGTATCATATTTGGCTTGGACATAATAATCATGACTCTCTTCATATACAAGTTATAATTTGCATTATTTTTAACTATGCAAGTTATAATTTGCATTGTTTAAAATGTAATTTTTTTAGTCTTTTTCTTATGCAATCTGGTTGCATAGAGGCTTAGAAAAGTGCAGATGCTCAAAAGTATTTATAATAGCATATACAAAATAATTTGCATCGTTTTTTACTATTGTTTAAAATGTAATTTTTTAGCTTTTTTCTTATGCAATCTGGTTGCATATTTTAGAGAATGTCTATGTATTTATATTTCCTTTATTAATTTGTATGTGATCTTGTAATATCCAACCTATACAAGGGTAATCTTGTAAATGCTTTCTATATAATATTGCACCAAAACCCTAAAGGGTTAAGGATAATTATTTCATTTACATGGTATCAGTAGAACTAGATTCTTAATCTAACCTTAGTTGTCATCTCTTTCATCTCTCTTCCATGGCTTCTCAAACCTCTACCAGCACTGCCACCCCTTCTGCGCTTGAATCCTCCACCTATCATGTACCTAATATCTCCAATTTCAATCCTCTCATCACCATTAAAATTGATCATTACAACTATCTCCTATGGCAAGACAAGATGCTCTCCGTCTTACAATCTCAGGAACTCTATGACTACGTTGATCATGTTGTTGTTCCTCCTCCCATTGAACTGACTGATACTACCGGTGGTGATTCTCGCCCCAATCCTCTCTACACCCAATGGCGAAAGGCTGATCACACTCTCGTCACCTGGCTCAAATCCTCTCTCATCGATCCCATTTATGCTACTGTTGTTGGATTACGTACATCTCGTGAAGTCTGGTGTTCCCTAGAAACCACCTTACTTCTCACAACTCTGCTAGTATTGTTCAACTTCAGAACACGATCAGCACTATCAAGAAAGAAAATCTTTCCATCACCGATTATCTTCACAAAATCAAACTTACTGTTGTTTCTCTTGCTTCTAATCAACGACCGGTCCCTGACTTGGATTTAGTCTCCAATGTTTTGCGCGGTTTTGGACAAGACTATGAATCCTTCGTTATTGCTATTTTCACTCTTCCACTCTACCTACCTTTGCTGAACTTCAGGCTGTGTTTCTCAATCATGAAGCTTGCATAGATCTTCTTCACCAACAACAACATTCTGTTCCTCAGTCTACTGCCTTTGTGTCTTGTACTCAGCCCTCTTAACCACGTGCCCTTTATCCCAACCATGGTGCTCGTGTGGTGGTTACAATCGGTTTGGACGTGGTGGCCGTGCTGGCCGTGGAGGTGGTCTCACCAATCAGCAACGCTCTATTCTTGGTGCACCACCCTCCCCTATTTCAAATAATAATCGTCCTCAGTGTCAGCTTTGTGGCAAGTTTGGCCATATTGTTACTACCTGTTACCAACATTTCAAGCACAAATTCCATCCAGATGAGATGCCACAATCTTTTGCTGCTCTCCATCAATCCGTTGCTTCGTATGATCATCATTGGTATGCTGATACCTGTACTACTTACCATATGACGAATGATGCTGCTTCTATGATGAGTCGTATAGACTTCATTGGTTCTGACTATGTCATGGTAGGAAATGGTATGTCTCTCCCAATCTTCCCTATTGGTAACATCACTCTCTACTCCTCATTCATCCTTTTCCCTTCAAAATGTCTTACATGTTCCCAACATATCTAAGAATCTTTTGTATGTTGCTCAACTCACTCATGATCGTGATTATATTTTTATTTTTGATCGTTTTGGCTTTTGTGTTAAGGAATGCAAAACGGGGAAGCGGGTCCTTCAAGGTCGGATTGAGAATGGTATATATCGTCTTCCACATGCAGCAGACAACAACCCATATTCTTCCACGTGCTTCTTCTGACGTGTGGCATATGCACCTCGGTCATCCGAATAATCGCACTCTCTCTTCTTTAGTTTCTAATAACTTTTTTGTTTTAGAATAATAAATAAATAAAAAGCATGTTTGTCTCAATTGTATGGCAGCAAAACATCATAAATTGCCTTTTGTTTCTGTGAAGTTTTTGGCAACTCTCAGTTGAACTTAGTATCGATACTCCAAAGTGGGTATCGATACTAGGTTGTTAAAAAGATATCAGATGCTTGGAGTATCGATACTTTAAAAGTGGGTATCGATACCCTCTGGGTTTGGTTTTTATGCGGTTTTAGAGTCCTAATGGGTTTAGGAAATTTCTATTTGTACGTGAGTTTGATGAAACCTATAAATAGGGGGTCCTAGGTCGTCCCTAAAGGGTAAAAAAGAAGTATGCAACTCTTGTGATTGAGGAGGAGAGAATCCAAATCAAGTTTGGAGTTCCTAAAGGTCAAGAAGAGGTAAACTAGGATTTTGGTCTTCTTGTGTGCTTCTTGTGTGGAATAAGGGTGACGTTTTGAGGTGAGAAATCTCTGTAATTATCCTTATTGTTTATTAATTGAATTAATCGTGCTTTTGTCCGAGGTTTTTACCCGAGTTTGGGGTTTTTCTCGTAAATCTTGTGCCTTGTGTGTTTGGTTCTATTTTTTGTTTTGTTTCTCGTTCTTGTTTCATCGTTCTACATAATCGATCGCTAGGCTAGGACCTAAAAATCCTAATAGTTTCTGCAACTCATCATGTTACTAAACCTTTATCTTTGATACATTCTGACTTATGGGGTCCTGCTCCTACTACTGCTAATGTGGGTTTTCATTATTTTCTTATCCTTGTTGATGATTATACTAGGTTCAAATGGGTTTACTTTTTGTATACTAAAGATCATGTTGCTAGATCTTTTCAAGACTTCAAAGTATTAGTGGATGTGAAGTTTTGGAAAAATCAATCAAGATTTTAGAAACTTCATTTCTCTTGTATTTGAGGGAACTTCTATTTTAGGTGGGTTTTAGAAACTTCCTTTCTATTGTATTTGAGGGAACTTCTATTTTAGGTGGGTTTCCTTTTCATATTTAGTTAGGATTCCCTTTTCCTTCTAGGATTGGGATACCTATTGGAGGCTATAAATATAGGAGTAGGGCATTAGCCTAAAGCATTCAGAAAAACAACATTGAGAGTGTGAGATCTCTTGAAAGGGTTGTGAGTCTGAGGATAGAGAGAAGAGTGTGAGAGCAATATTGTAGAGAGAAGCAATATTGTAGAGAGAGAAGTTTGAGAAGTAAGCTAGAGAGAAGCTTGTGAGAGTAGTTGAGTGTGTGGCTTGCTTTGTAATCCCTTTGATCTTAGTGAAAGAAGTTGTTCTTTGTCGTGGACGTAGCCAAAGATAAATCGTTTGTGTTTTCTTTTATCTCTTTTATCTATTATTTTTGTGTTAGTATTTGCTTGTCATTATTTGTGGTGAAAATCCTAACAATTGGTATCAGAGCTTTTGGTTGATCAACAATAGTGGCTTTTGCTACGATTGGAGATGGGAAGGTGGTAATTGAGAAATTTGATGGAAAGAAGAATTTTTCCTTGTGGCAACTTCTGATGAAAGATGCCTTGGTTCAACAAGGTCTAGATGATGCGTTGCGTGGGAAAGAAAAGAAGCCAGCAAAGATGGATGATGATAAGTGGGATAATATCAATTCAATAGTGGTAAGTACTATTCGTTCGGGATTGTCTGATGAAGTTGTGTATGATGTGATGGAGGAAACATCTGCAATAGAATTATGGATGAAGTTGGAGGACCTTTACATGGCTAAAAGTCTCACCAATCGACTGATTTTGAAGCAACAGATGTATTCTTTCGTAAGAGAAGAGGGTGTAGATCTACACACTCATCTAGGTGAGTTCAAACGAGTTCTTTGTGATTTATCTAATGTTGGCATTAAGTTAGAAGATGAGGATAAAGTAGTTCTTTTGCTTGCGTCATTACGACGTACTCATAAGCACTTGATTAAGACTCCACTTTATGGTAGAGACACTATCACTTTAGAACAAGCAAAGAGTGCTATATTCTCCGATGAAAAGTTTGAAGAAGCAGAAGAAAAACATGATAAGTCACTAGGTCTGTTTGTTCAAGGAGGGAAGAAGAGTAGAAGTGGTACATGGAAGGGTGGAGCTTCAAAAGAGAGAAAACCAATCATGGAGTTGGAATGTTTCTACTGCGGAGTGAAAGGGCCTATGATACGAGATTGTCCTGAGAAGAAAAAGAAAGAGGAGGAAAAGGCAACAACTGTTGTAGCTTTTGGAAAGTCAGATGATGAGGATTGTGGAGAGGTCCTGTCAATTATCGATAAAGAAACAAAAGCAAAAGAATGGATTCTTGATTCTACTTGTTCCTATCATATATGTCCTCATAGAGAGTGGTTTACCTCCTACACACCTATAGTTGGTAAAGTCTTTATGGGTGACAATGCGATGTGTGATGTGGTAGGGATGGGAACTATCAAAATCAGGACCACAAATGATTTGTTGAGGACATTGACTGGTGTGCGTCATATTCCTAGTGTGAAAAGGAATGTAATATCCTTGGGTACACTGGATTCGAAGGGTTGTCAGGTTGATGTGAGGTATGGGCTCATGAAAGTTAGAAGGAATTCTCGTATCATGTTCATGGCAAAGAGGGTTGATAATTTGTATGTCCTTTTAGGGAATACAAATTTTGGTGGAGCAGGTGGAGCAGTTGGTAGAGCCGTTGGAGCTAGTAGAGTTGATAGAGCAGGTGGAGCAATTACAAGAGTTGCAAAGGAGTGGAAGCCAGTGATGAAGTCTACCAAAGTGGTAGAAAAGGAGATATTGAAGAAAGAAGATGTGGCTCAAACATATGCTGTGTTTGAGATATGCAAGCTTGAAGATGATGATGATGCGATGGTTGATGATGATGTTAGTGTGATTCCCAAGATGGAGAGCAACTTGGGAGTTACTCAATGTGGATGATTGATGATGAAGTGCAAAGACAACAATAAGATGAAGATAAAGGGATCAAAGAAGATTGAAGATGAAGCTGCAAGTATTTTGCCAAAAGGTGATGATAATGAGCGTGAAGAGAAGAACGGGTACGTGAAGTAGAGTTTTTCCAAAAGGTGGAGATTTGTGAAGTTTTGGAAAAATCAATCAAGATTTTAGAAACTTCCTTTCTATTGTATTTGAGGGAACTTCTATTTTAGGTGGGTTTCCTTTTCATATTTAGTTAGGATTTCCTTTTCCTTCTAGGATTGGGATACCTATTGGAGGCTATAAATATAAGAGTAGGGCATTAGCCTAAAGCATTCAGAAAGCAACATTGAGAGTGTGAGATCTCTTGAAATGGTTGTTACTCTGTGGGTAGAGAAAAGAGTGTGAGAGCAATATTGTAGAGAGAAACAATATTGTAGAGAGAGAAGTTTGAAAAGCAAGCTAGAGAGAAGCTTGTGAGAGTAGTTGAGTGTGTGGCTTGCTTTGTAATCCCTTTGATCTTAGTGAAAGAGTTGTTCTTTGCCGTGGACGTAGCCAAAGAGTGGTGAACCACATAAATCGTTTGTGTTTTCTTTTATCTCTTTTCTCTATTATTTTTGTGTTAGTATTTGCTTGTCATTGTTTGTGGTGAAAATCCTAACAGTGGAAAAACGTTTTTCTCTTCCCATTCAAACTTTACAAACTGATGGGGGAGAATATATATCTACTGTCCTTAATGATTTTCTTATTCAACAAGGAACTACCTATCAATAATCTTGCCCGCATACACCCGAACAAAATGGTGTTGCGGAGCGGAAAATTAGACATGTAGTTGAAACGGGCCTTTCTCTCCTTTTCCATAGTCAGATGCCTCTATCATATTGGGCCGAAGCATTTTCAATGATGTTTTTCTCATAAACCGATTACCTACTTCTATACTCTAATACTCCAATCCTTATTTTCAATTATGTTAGCGTAAACCTAATCTGTTTGCATAGCCTAGTTACAACAAAAAAATATTTGAATTTGATATTGTTGTCTGATCTTATTTTAAAAATCTTGAAATATGCTTTCCAAAAATTTAAATTTTGTCAAAATTCGATTTGTAGATTAAAGTTAGAGTACCTTTGTTCTCACCCCCAAAATTCTAATATTTACCCCCTTTTTAAGATATTTTAGTTTGGGTTCAAAATTCTACTATCTACTACCAATTTTTAGGGGTTTACTTTGGGTTCAAAATTCTACTTTTCACTCCCAAGTAATTCTCAAAAATTTCTATATGTTTTTTTTCCAAAACCTAACTTGAAATATCACCTTCCTTATTTTTTCTATTTATTTCTATGATTTTGTAGTCATTCATAAAATCAAAACACTATTATAGATGAGAGTGGGAAAAAATCAAAACTTCATTCTCTTATTCCCTTCTCTTTCTTTTTCTTTTTCTATTTTGATCGGTTCTTTTTTTCTGTTTTCTCTGAGTTATTTTTAAAAAAAAATTAATATTCTTTCTACTCTCATCAGTTTATATATGTTTATAAAATAAAATAAGAGAGGAAGAGAAGATACTTACATGCTATTAAAAAGATGATAATAAGCTTTGATTTTTTTTTTAATCCCTTTAATGATGTTGTTTTGATCTATTGAATGACTACAAAACCATAGAAATAGAGAAAAAAAGATGAAAAATAGAGTTTCACACTAGGTTTTAGAAGAAAAAAATAAAATAAAATAAAATAAAAACTGACCAAAAAATAGGAATTACTTGGGGGTGAAAAGTAGAATTTTGAACCCAAAGTAAACCCCCAAAATTAGGGGTGAATAGTAGAATTTTGAACCCAAACTAAAATCTTGAAAAAAAAAGGGGGGTGAATAGTAGAATTTTGGGGATGAGAACAAAAGTACTTTAAAAGTTATAGTCCTTCAAAAAAAGAGATTAAAAATCTGCCACGTCATCATTCTCCTACAAGTAAAAAAAAACTAAGAACCTACCTTACAAAATGCAAAATAGGAGGGACGAAACTTATAACTCCAAATAAGGTCGTCCTCTTCTTAAAACTTCCCCGAAACAGGGGTTTTTGCTCAATAATGTGAGAAATATATAGGTGCAAGATTTAATGGTAAACTAAAATAGAAAACGGTAAAAGTTAAATAAAGCAGAAGAACTAAAAAAAAAAAAGTAACTGTCATGAATCATGATAGGTTACCAAAGTAATTATCCATGTGTGAGTCTGCCAAACTGAGATTGAGATTCAATTTCAAATAATTAATGCCCTAAAAACCAGTATTGAATTTGGAGAAAAGATCTAACATACATGCATCATCAGTAAGTAAATGATTATTAATAATTGAGACACATTAATAAGCTATTTAAAATTTTCCCATTTCCAGATGATCGGAAACTATAACCAATGTTATGAAAACCGGACCGGTGATCGAACCGAATTTTTGCTAAATTGGTCGGACCTAGGTTCGATTTGGTTGAACCGGTTTTTATTTATTAAATAATTTTATAGATAAAAAATTAATAAAATATATTAATGTTCAAAACTTAATAAATAAAAATTGATAATATTAGAAATGTATGAATTATACTTTCATCAGTTAATTAATTACCAACATTGGATGTGAGAAAATGTTGAAAAATAAACTGTCGGAGATTTTTTGTAAAGAAAAAGTATCAAATTATATAATTTAAAATGTTTAAATATGGATTATGGATCTTGAATGTATAAAAAGCTTTTTTGATTTTCCTTAAATGATTCAAAAATCTGAAAGTCGTTGATTATTGTGCCATAAATTACTTTTGAATTTATTTAATGGAGTTTAGTTGGCTAAAGTTAGTGATTAATTTAAGATTTTGAGTAATTTAAGAGATGTTAGTGGTATATTTAAATGCATACTCATAACGTTAGACATTGAAAATGACAAATTAGTTTGAATATTTGATGTTTCTAATAAATTAATGTAAAAGAAACGGTTTTTTACTAAACCGATTTGGCCGGTTCAAACGGTTGAACCGTGATTTTNNNGAAGAGGAAATTTATTCAAACAAACTGAAGAAGCAACAAGGGGGGACCCGGACATCCAGCCAAAACCCCTAACAAAAAACACACAGCACTATTCCATTAAAAAAACAAAAAAAAACCCTCAAAGAGTAAATTTATTCAAACAAACTGAAATTCGTAATCTCACACGAAGGGTCCTAGGAAAAAATACACTGCATGCTTTGTGTTTTCCATGTCGGCTTGTTCTGGCCATTAATCCGCAGTATTAAGAAATGTGACAGAGGGTACGTGTTGGACTATGTAGGAGTCCTCTCCTCCTCCTCGTACTCTGTCCTCGAATTCTTTGGGCATCCAAATGAATTCCAATTTGCAAAGGGTAGTTATGAATTTCAACCCTTCAGGAACCTTCTTCAATTGCCTGCAACTTTGAATCGTTAAAGTTTTAAGCCTTGGCATCGCTCCTTCCTCCACTCTCCATTCCTCTAAATTATACAGGTCATCTATACCTAGGGATTCTAGCCGAGGAAATCCATTTGCTAAACAAGTAAAGTCCCTTCCCATGTATGCCGAGTTTTTTATGGAAAGTTCCAAAAGGTTTGGAAGCCTCTCCAACGTTGCCATCGGGTCATCCTTTAATTCACAACCATCTAATATTAAGTAGGTGAGGTTTGGTGAGGATTCGTGTAGATTATTTGGTAACCTCTCTACTGGAATCCACAGCCTTAGTGCAAGGAGATGGCTGCACTGAAGAGATTGTAACACAATTGGTGGATCCTGGCGACTTGTCGTTCCGCACACATTGAGATATCGAAGGCTACACAATCTTGAAAGAGACGCACATAATGCATCTGTATTCGAGTCTGATATTGCTATTGTCAGTTCTCGGAGATTTGTCAAATTAGCTAGATTATCATTTTCTATCAAAGCATCGTCACGTATGAGATCTAGTGTCTGAAGGTTCGTCAATGTGTCTATCTTTAAATGCCTCATCGTCTCGTAAAGCCAATATCCTTGAACATGTCTTAGTTGTTTCATTTTGAATATCACATTAGGAACCTTACATTCACCAATCTTTAGGGTCTGTAGTCTGTGCAAGTTCCCAATTGATGCAGGAAGATCTTTTAAATGAATTCCTCGCAAGCCTAAGTATCTCAAGTTAATCATTTCTCCAAAGCTGTCAAGCATGCTAGAGGGGTAGGAGGATCTAACATCATCAAGATCTAGCACCTTCAGTAATTTGAAACCAGTAAAGATGAATCTTAATTGCTTCAACTGGATGGTTTCCCTGTTCAAGTTAAAGACGACAAGTGAACGTAGGGGTGGATAGGGGAAATGGTTAACGGAGACAAACCTATTAATCTCAGAATGGATAGTGAGTCGTCGTGATGCTGCTGGTATAGGAAAATCATCTTCTTTCCCATAAATATGGAAAAATCTTTCTTCCTTCGCCTTGGCGATGGAGAGGTCTCGCAGCAGATCATGGATTTTGCACTTTTCAACTCCCCTCTAATTTTTACTTTCCACTTGAATCATGCTTCTGTCAATTAATTCATTCAAGTAGTCTTCTGCAACGTCCTCTTCTCGGCCTTGTGGTATAAACCCTTCAGCAACCCATTGTTGGATCAATCTCTCTGTATCAATCACATAGTCTTCAGGGAAAAGGCCAACATGGAGAAAGCAAATCTTCAAATGGTAAGGCAAATCATTGTAGCTTAATGATAGTATTTCAGAGATCTGACCCCCGTCTTTCATCAAGTTTTGACTGATGCGGTCAAGCACTCTCTGCCATTCATTTGCAGAGGGTGGATGCTGCTTTGAAAGTAGCCCTCCCAATATGACAATACCTAGTGGTAAACCACCACATTTTTCCACCATTTTTCTTCCTAACTCCTCCAAATTTGGAGGGCAGAACATAATATCATCACCATTGTTAGGGAAAGCTTTCTTACAAAATAGCACCCAACTCTCTTCTTCGGTTAGAAAACGTAGCTGGTGGAGATGACTCGTTTGATCTGCACTTGAAGCAATAACCCGGTTTCGAGTAGTTAACAATACTCTACTGCCTTTATTCTTGTCTGGGAAGGCTCTTTTCAAACCTTCCCACGCTTCTTGATCCCATACATCATCAAGGACCACCAAGTATCGTTCTTCTTTCAAACCATTGAACAGCCATTTCTCCAAGTCTTCCTCTGTCGACTTCTCCATCCTCTCCAAGTCCTTTTTTTTAAATGGCTGGGACAGGATACATGATTTTAAAATTTTCCGAAGAAGATCTACAGTGTTGTACTTTTGAGATACATACACCCAAGCACGACGATGGAAATGAGACTCAATAGCGGTATGATTGTAGATCTTCTTTGCAAGACTAGTTTTGCCTTGGCCTCCCATGCCAACAATTGATATTACGCAGCGTCGTCGTAGTCCGTTTCCTGTCAATTGTGTGACCAACTCCTTCACGGTGTCATTTAAGCCCGTGAAGTCGACTTCATCACCATAGGAGCAGACCCGTCTTAAATTTCTCAACCTCTCCCTTGAAGATGAAGAGTTCGACCCTACTCCAACTTCACCAAGATCTTTTATGCCGAAAGTGACTAGCTTGGCGGATATGCCTTCTAGTCTTTTCAGGATCTCCTCGATCTTGTTCCCTATCTTGTGGAGTACTATTCCTTTGTTACATATGCAAGTAGTAGTGTAGTTCTTGAAAGCAGACATGAGTCCCCTCCTCGGCCGGATTTTTCTCATTTTTTCTTCTTCTATTTCGAGGATGTATTTGTCTATGACGTCCTCAGCATCGTAAGCAATGTCTCTGATTTCAGAGACCCATTGGCGTATCCTTTGGTCTACTTCTTGTTTGGTATCTGCGTCTTTCAAGAAGGCTTGCATCCATTTTAATTGGTCTCGCAGCTGCTCAACTTGATCACGAACGTTGTATAAGAAAGCTGCTTCTTGAACGAGCAGATCAGTGAGTCTTTCTACAGCAAATGAAACAATACCCTCGGCCATGTTAATAACAACAGTACTCACTTTTCTTTGTTAACTCTCTCCCTCTCTCCCAAGAATCGATCACTCTCGTGAATTATTTGCAAGTAGTAGTATTTAGAGAAGCAGATGGATGAGTATTGAGTAGCAGTTGATTGGTCTTTATATAGCTTTACTTTATTTTCTTCAATTATTTTTTTTTTTTTTTTTTTTTTTTNTTTTTTGATGATGTAACAGGGAGGGCCTTCCCCAAGTTTGTAAGGCCCAAAATTCTCTATCAATAGTTTTGCTAAAGATCTAATTAATAGTTTAATTTGGAAAGCACTGAAATTTTGTAGTGGTTTTAGCACATTTCTCAGCGAAGGATTTTTCAAACCTACCACCTCGTAATCTTAAATTGGCATCTTAAATGTAGTGGCTTAAAAATGACCCATACACAAATAAATACCTGTGTAGTAGGACTTCAGTATTCATCCACAACATAAAATTTTAAATGAGGATTCAAGTTTGGTTCAAAAAAAGTAAGAGTGTAAATGGCTCTCCTGTTCAAATAAAATACATCTCTGTCAATAAAAACAGTAAAGAGGAAAAGCTTCCACAACATCATGTAAAGAGGAAAAAAAAACATTTATAACCATAAGAGGAAACTATCCCTTTAATATGCAAATACTCCATTACAATTAAGTTGTCCAACAACTTGCTTTCTTTATCTTCATCAACCTTTAAGGCTACCTAGCATTCTAAAACAGAATTGCGGAGATGTAAATATGTTCCACTTTTGCACTCACGCTCCTCTTATGGTTATAAATGTTTGGTATCTGCGTCTTTCAAGAAGGCTTGCATCCATTTTAATTGGTCTCGCAGCTGCTCAACTTGATCACGAACGTTGTATAAGAAAGCTGCTTCTTGAACGAGCAGATCAGTGAGTCTTTCTACAGCAAATGAAACAATACCCTCGGCCATGTTAATAACAACAGTACTCACTTTTCTTTGTTAACTCTCTCCCTCTCTCCCAAGAATCGATCACTCTCGTGAATTATTTGCAAGTAGTAGTATTTAGAGAAGCAGATGGATGAGTATTGAGTAGCAGTTGATTGGTCTTTATATAGCTTTACTTTATTTTCTTCAATTATTTTTTTTTTTTTTTTTTTTTTTTTTTTT